>JABUQX010053363.1:50000-87433 GCA_015478945.1 Trachelipus rathkii
ATATATATATATAATATATTATATATATATATATATATATATATATATATATATATATATATATATATATATATATATATATATATATATATATATATATATATATATATATATATATATATATAATTGTATTTATATTTATATATTTTGGTTTAAATAAAATTGTCATTTTTATTATTAAGTTGAAAAGTTGTACATTTGTTCTGTACTCATTGTAAATCATTAAAGAGAAAAGAGAATCTTTTTAATTTCCCCTTCAGGTAACTCTTGGTTACTTACCTTCGCGGAATCTCTTTAGAAGGAGGATTGCTTAGGGCATTGTAGATTGGAATTGATAAATTTTGAAGGATCGGATCCAGGACGGAAAGTGTTTTTGGAATTAGTATCAGTCATTGTCTAAGGACACTAATACTCCCTTTAGAGTTGTTACGAGAGTAATGACGTCCGCTATTGATGACGAGTTTTGGTTGATTATCTCAATGGGTATCTTCAAAGGGTCTGAGTAGAGTGTACTGTTAGAATAGAATTGTCAAGGGATGTTCGAGACATTTATTTTATTGGAGAGGTTGTACAAGCAAAGAGATTCATCAAGTTCGTGCATCGTTATGATATGCAGAGTGCTCTTCATCGCGTCCTAACTTCATATATTGCTGAAAGTTGAACGTAAATTCTGATCTGCATTTTCTTTAGTACTATAAAAGGTCACATGATTTGGTCTTCGCCTTCTATATAATTAAATAGCTGCCTTTATTACAACTAAGTAATATTTGATAATTGTATTTTTAATAAGTATATTTTACAACACGGGAGAATGTTTTTATACTTTGCAAGTTTAATCAGATGGGCAGGAACATAATAAATCGATTACTTCAAGTATAATAAATTATTTATCAATGAAGACATCTGATTGTTGGAAGCAATAACTAATATTAAGAACTAAATGATCAAATATTTAATATACAACAAATATGTAGATACAATATTCGTAAGATTAAACATGTAAATGCGTAGTTACTAATGTAGATTATATCGAAGTTATTCAACGAGATTCATGCAGTTTATAAAATCTCGAAGTTACGAGTAGAACGTTAGGCAGTTACGAGATCTTGGTGCAGATACAATAATTTCATGTTGTACTTAAGTCTTCAGTACAATATAACTACACTCGTCTTACAGATCAAATATGGTAGACATCAAGATGAGATCACTTTGAGTCCAAAAATACAAAAGTCAAGAGCCATTCAACCGGCTCAAATGAGATTACATCAAAAAGGGAAAACACTTCAGATTAGTTTTTTAATTATGAAGAAATATTTGTTCTGAAAATAATAGAGAATTAGTAAAGAAAATAAACGTGTAAGTTAAGGAATGACTAAAAGAAACTACATGGAAAGTTTAAGGAAAAACTAAAAGAAATTACGGGGAATAAAGTAGAACAACTATCGACATTAAATCCATCTCAAAGGAGACCACGTAACATGGTTGTTACGGCTTGACAACAACGACACCAAAAATTGACAGACCCCTAGGAGGTTCCTAAGGGATCCTTTAACACTTAGCACAAATGAACAAAAATTTTAAAGTAAAACTGGACAGGATTCTAACCTCACCGAATACAACAAACGACCTCAACAAGACAGAGCCGACGGGCGAACCCCTACAGTACTCCCCCTTAGAGAGGATGGCAGGGTCAGAGGACAAGATCACAAAGGGTATCTTTGAGGTGCCATGGTGCTGCTATATCTCGAAAAGGTGCCAGGTTGTGCAGGAAAACACACCTGAAAAAGGGGGTGGGTATTTCGAGGTGTCCAACGTAAGGCAGACTTAACAGGTTGAGGCGCCAGTCGTGAGGAACATTCGAGAGATTGAGGTAGAATACAGGAAGGAGGAATCGAAGAAAAAGGTAAAACGTCAGGAGGTAGAAGGAGAAGAAACCTGAACGGTAATTTCAGGAACTGGAGTATAGACACAGGAAGGAAACACCTGGAGAAGGAGGAACAAGATCAATGTCATTCGACAAATCAGATTCCAGAAAGGCAGGTTTAAGTCTGTCGAGGGAAATTACTTCCTCTCGATCTCGACGTTGAACTGTAAAGAATTTTGATGAACGTCGCAGGACTGTAAAGGGACCTTCGTACTTTAGTGAAAACTTCCTTTTGTGGCAGTCAATACGAACAAAAACATGGGAGCAAGAAGTAAGATCAAAAGGAATATAAGAATGGATTGTTGTGGCACGAGTCGGAGTTGGTTTCCATGAGGAAGCACATTTCTTCAAATGAGACGCATAGGAATTAGGATCGACAGGAAAAGGACTAGTGTTGTTATTAAAGAACTCACCGGGAGGGCAGAGTGTAGTACCATAAACCAACTCTGCAGAAGTGGAGTTGAGATCTGATTTAAGGGAGGATCGGATTCCTAAGAGAACTAACGGCAACGCTTCCGTCCAATTCTCATGTTCCATGGCACATGCAAGAGATGCTTTCAATTGGCGATGAAAGATGAAACCGTTCGAGACAGGATGGTAGCTAGTGGTGCGCACTCGAGAAGTGCCTAGGAGTGTCATAAGGTCTTTGAAAAGAAATGACTCGAACTGTCTGCCTTGATCTGTAGTGACGGTGGAAGGCACACCAAAACGCGAGATCCAATGAAAGACAAAAGCCTTCGTCTTTGATATCTGGAAGTGGAATAGCTTCCGGCCACCTGAGGAAGCGATCTTTACAGGGGAGGAGATAAGAAAATCCCTCTGAAGGTGGAAGCGGCCCGACAAAGTCAATATGAATCTTGTCGAAATGATCCGAAAAAGGAAGGAATTTTCCAAGAGGAGCTTTGGTGTGTTTATGGACCTTGTGTTTTTGGCAGGAAAAACATGCACGGGTCCAATTTTTCACATCAGAGTTGATGCCAGGCCAAACAAAACGTGAAGAAATTAACTTTTGTGAAGCCTTTACTCCAGGATGTGATAAAGAATGCAAAGTAAGAAAAACAATTTTACGAAAAGACTGTGGAACTAAAGGACGAGGAGAACCTGTTGAAAGGTCACAAAGAACTGGTTTGGACACATTCGGAAGCGTAATTCGTCTCAGCTGGAGAGATGTGTCATCTGAGAGCAAAATACTTTCCGATTCCTGAGCCTCGACCAAAGCTTCGTAATCTAGAGATGTAAGTGGTGAGATGGAATCCACATGAATTCGTGACAGAGCATCCGCAGTATCGTTGTCCACTCCTGAAATGTGCCTTACATCAGAAGTAAACTGGGCGATGTACTCCATATGTCGAGCTTCACGCGGATTATGCCGTTCATGACGTGATTTAATGGCGAAAATTATCGGTTTGTGATCGGTCAGAACATGAATTCCCGACCTTCCAAGAAATACCTAAAATGCCGGATCGCTTTGTAAATGGCGAGCAGCTCACGGCTGAAGGTACTATACCGGGTCTCAGCCGGTTGGAGTTTTTTAGAGAAAATGCAAGGGGAACCCAATGTTTCTGCTGTAGCACTCCCCCTATAGCAAAATTGGATGCATCGGCCTGTATACGAGTCGGTGCGTCCTCTTTTGGATGCATAAGGAGAGTACTGTCCGCAAGAGCATTTTTCGTGGCAATAAATGCCTCACGAGTTACCGGCGTCCAAGGAATTTTGGTGGACAACCCTCGCTTCTTGGGCTTAATAAGTGAAGAAAGTGGTGCAAGTAAAGCAGCTGCCCGTGGGATGAACCGATGGTAAAAATTAACCATTCCCAAAAACTGTCGAAGGTTTCGCTGAGTTTCGGGGAATGGAAAATCACGTATTGCAGAAACACGGTCTTCGAAAGGTGTTATGCCTTCTGCTGTAACAGTGTGGCCTAAAAATGTCAAAGAGGAAACTCCAAAGACACATTTATCGGCATTTATTCTGATACCATACTCATTCAGACGGGTGAAGACAGCTTTGAGATGGCCTTCATGCTCCTTTGCTGAAGTACTGGTTATCAGATTATCGTCGATATAAACCCAACAAAAGGGTAGGCCTCGAAGTACCGTGTCAATGAAACGTTGGAACGTTTGCTCAGCATTGCTTAATCCGTATGGCACACGAAGATACTTGAATAACCCAAAGGGCGTTATCACCGCCGTCTTTGGGATATCCTGAGCGGCCACCGGGATTTGATGAAATGCTCTCACTAAATCGATTTTGGAGAAAATAGTGGAGCCATGAATATTAGAGTTGAAACTCTGGATGTGTAGGTCAGGGTACCGATCTGGGACAGTAACACCATTAAGGGCACGGTAGTCTGAGCACGGACGCCAATCCAGAGAGTTTGGTTTAGGGACCAAATGAAGAGGGGATGCCCAAGCAGATTTAGAAGGACCGGACAATCCCTAACTCGAGCATATGCTCGAATTCTGCACGTGCCGCCCGAAGTCTGTCAGGAGCGAGACGCCTAGCACGAGCAGAAACTGGAGGTCTGTTGTTTCAATATGATGTTGCACATCATGTTTGACAGGCAGTAGAGAAGTTCAGGAAAATCTGAATGAACCATATTGAGAAGAGGATTAGAAATGTCGAAATTGACAACGGAAATGAAACCTACATGAAAACTTGGAGAACACCAGACACTTTAAGATCGGTATTCCCATTGAGCAAACGTTGATTCCTAATATCAACCAAGAGGTTGAAGTTCTCTAAAAAATCGGCACCTAGGATAGGGCATGCCACATCTGCAACAATGAATACCCAACGGAAAACTCGGCGAAGGCCAAGGTCTAGGGAACAGGACCGTTCACCATAGACCTTAATGGACGTACCATTAGCTGCACGGAGGGTAGTGTCAGTAGGAGAAAGAGGAAATTTTGAAGACGAGGCTGGTAGTAAAGATACTTACGCTCCCATGTCGACCAAAAAAACGCTGAAGTGTGGTGGAATCATAAAGCATCAGTCTTGAGTTATTAATGGTATCCTCCTTAGCTGCTGATTCCCCTGATTGGTTTACGAGTTTCCCAGGTGGGAATTTTGGGTATTAAGCAGATGGGAATTAGTGCACGGAATGGTGCACCTTTTAGCAGAGGCACCAAACTTCCTGTGGAAGAAACAGGCCCCCGGTTGAGTGTCTGCAGGATTGTTGGTGGTAGGACGAGGAGATGGAGAGCGAGGTCTGCGGGGCGAGAATGAACGCGAAAATTGAGGACGTTGCTGAGCCTGCAAGGACGCCTGTTGCGTTATATTCATGGCATGCAAGGTCGCTGCCATCGAAGCCATTGTCTCCTCCAGTCTAGTTATCCTCTGTGACAGAGAATTATAGTTTGCACTATTGGAATTGGCAAATTCCTGCCGCAGTGCCTGGTTAGCACTCGTCATCTCCTGACGAAGTTCATCAATATGGAGAGTGGTGATTGTAGGATTCAATTGTGAGGGTGGTGAAAACCCAGAAGCAACAGCTGACACAGAAGAAGACGAAAGAGTGTCAGATTTAGGGGTATGAATACGGTCCGCCATTTGACCGTACTCTTCTAGCGTGGAGCTAGGGTTGATTAACGCCATCAAACGGCGCATTTCGAAAGGCAGGCGATTGAGCCAGAGTTCAAGGAACATTGGCTGTCTGCACTGGGATTGGGGTCATTACGCAGAACCAGCATCCGCTGCATAAGCTGGGATGGCTTGCTGTCCCCCAGTACTTCCCCCGAAATCAATTGTTTGAGTTTCTCCTCTTTGGGAATCTCGAAACGTTCAACTAGGATGTCTTCTAGAGTCTGAAAGGGGTTCTCAGAAGACAATATAGTAGGGAGAGCGTCCTGCAACTGCTCCAGGACAGTGTTAGGCAGAGCTGCGATAGTAGCAGCATACTTCTGTTGAATGGAAAACGAAGTAGGAAATACAGATTTAACAATGGTAAACCATAAACTTGGCTTACCAGAGTTATATTTGGGCAGAACTGGCATATAATGCACAGTTTGCACCGAAGGAAGAGGAATTTGATGAGGATCAACAGGACGAACTGAAGGATGCGGAGACAGTTGAGAAGGGTCAATTTGAGGAATTGAAGATTGAACAGGATGTTGCAAAGGATTGAATTGTGGAAACGAAAAACCTTGTGAATAAGGAAAACTATAAGAAGAAGGAAGTGAATGAGAAACAGAAGAATAAGGAAAGTTACCAAACGAATAGGCATGAGTAGAAAGAGGAGAAGGATAGTTTAAGGAAAGTGAAACGTCAGTATTAGCTTGAGAAAGTGGAGGAAGTATAGAGGAAGAAGTAGAGGTAGGATTTTGAGTGGTGATAGCAGTAGTTGTTGTAGACACGTTAGATGAGAGTGCCTCAGTGGAAGAAGAGACAGGGATATTAATAGTAAGATCATGGGATTCGTGGTCACCCATGATTGCAAGCAGGAAACAAAAGAGATTTATAATTAAAAATTAAATCACAAGATTATAATATTGCACCTCACAAAATATAAAATCACGAGTGAAATTATAAATCACAAGATACAATAATATAATAATATGATATACAAACAAAGGAAGGAGTGTGGCTCTAGTTACAAAAATGTAAAATATTATGATAATAATAATGGTAATTAAAAAAAAAATTGAACAAAAAAAAATAATAATAATAATAATAATAATAATAAAAATACAAAATAATAATAATACAAGAAATAAAAATTTAATGAGAAAAATTAATAATAATTACTCAAAATAATAATAATAATAATAATAATAATAATAATAATAATAATAATAATAATAATAATAATAATAATAATAATATTATGGGAAAAATACTTTGATGGTGAAAATTTAACTATAAACTCCAGAGGTCACCAATATAGAAGGTGGAGGAAACGGTCTACTCGACCTTCTATCTTCGTGATTGTTTTTAATTAGTAAAAATTTATATATAAATTACAACACTAGGAAAATTATATGGTGTTTATAACAATGTAAGTTTAATCAGTAGGAAGGCTGGGTTACAGATGATTTATAACATAAATGATTATGATCCAATGCAGGATTCGTAAATAATTATTATTGTGTACTACGATAATATTATATTTAGCAATGTATATTATATATACATAAAATAATGATATTATAATGTTTCACATAAATACAATTAAGTTAATAGTAATTGTAGTAGTAATTAAAATTAATCAAGCTGCATTCAAGATACAATTAAGACCCAGTTGTGGATGGTCCTATAATAAGTTGTTTTTAATACTAGATGAAATTATCACAAGGTGCTCTTCATAACACCATCACGAGAGTTCCTCCAAATATTATCATGGAACTCGACAATTAAGAAAAAAGAGATAAATAAGAGTTCATCAAAACTAAATAGATAACTAGATAAGATAAGAGCCACTTCCTTCGGCTAATCCAATTAATGTAATTACAGGAAAATTATGGTGATATGTTAAGTTTAAAAATATATAAAGTAAGTTTAAAGATTAATCATAAATTCCTTGTCTGTTGGGAAGAATGAGAGAGAAATTAGTAAAGTACATAAAAAGTTAGGTAAGTTAGGAAATGACTAAAAGAAATTACCAGAATAGATAGGAAAGCAAAAAGAACTACATGAAGTATAGTAGGAGAGCTGTGACTAGAGTCAGTTTCAAAAAGAACGTAACAAGGTGTACGGCTCGACCTAACAAAAACAAACAATAGGAATGGGCAGACCCCTAGGGAGCTCCTAAGGATCCTTTTACAACTATCACAGTTAAACAAAAATAGCTAGTTAAAGAACACTAAACAGGATCAAAGATTAACCTCAATACAACACACAACCAATAACCTCAACAAGTCAGTGCCGACGGGCGGGCGAACCCCTACAATATATATATGCATATATACTATATATTCCTCTATATATATATAATATATATATATATATATATATATATATATATATATATATATATATATATATATATATATATATATATATATATATAATTTATATTATTTAATATATATATATATATATATATATATATATATATATATATATATATATATATATATATATATATATATATATAAATATATAGATATATACTTATCTTTTTATATATATATATATATATATATATAATATATATATATATATATATATATATAATATATATATATATATATATATATAACTTCTTTCTTTATGTATATAACATATATATATATATATATATATATATATATAACTAATAATATATATATATATATATATATCTATATATATGTTACATCTGCAATACCTGCTAGAGCCGAGATCGTGTCGGTTATGTCAGACCCATAACAGAAGGACTGTGGGTGAAGAGCTATTGGAGTAGCGAAATATTTTCTGCACAACTTTGCACACTGAAGAAACATGAATTGTGGTGCTGACAGTCGAAGAATCTTCAAAAGTATTGTTTACGCACTTGATTCGACGTGATCTAACCGCAGCCTGCGTAGGGTGGTGCAGGCCCGTTTAAATTAATTGCGTGTAGGGTTTTTTCTTCTTTCGGTTAGCTTGTCCACATTCTTGGAGACACAAAGGGGTTGCCGAATGCCTACTTGCGAAAGATTACGGGATGCAAGTTTCTGCTGCCGAGATGATAACTTGTTGGAAGTTAAAGGCAACATCAGCGGTCGGAAACCATTCTTTAAAGGGAGAAAGTGGCATCAGCGGTCGGAAACCATTCTTTAAAGGGAGAAAGTGGGATTGCTGTGGCTTGATAAAAAGTTTCCCTACTTGCCTAGATCATAAAGCCAGAGGGATTGAGGTCCTATTATATGCTCCTATACCACCGGGCTTGGTGCGAGTTTGCGAAAGGCTATCGGGCAATGGTCACTACTGTGCATACAATCGAAGCGGGACCATGTGAACCAATCCATAAGAGAAAGGGAGCAAAATGAGATATCTATACAGGTGAAGAAGTGCGTGTCTAAACGTTCAAAGGTGGGGCGTCCATTGCTAAGGTATCCGAGGGAAAAGGAGATTAGGAGATCAGCAAGGATCTTAGCCTTGGGCGAGTTGAGTAAACCACTGAGGGTGACGAATTTTGAAATTTTGAGGTGGGGGAGGGGAAGTTGCTGGCCTTAGTGAACTCGTTACTAAGAGCTACTAAGCAGATCGAACATACAATGATATCGGTGGACAGATGAACTCGTGCTGCCATTGCATGGAATCTAATTCGAAGAGGGACTGGAGAATAGAGGACAGACTTATGGATGAGAATTACATTGCCTCCCATATCATTATCATTTCGTTCTATAGATGTTAGCTGCGACATGTATTTCGACAGTTGGAGGAAATCGCGATAGCATAATTACAGTTCCTGCAAACATATGCACTTTGGTGTACATAAATTTAATAGTTGAACAAGTTCTTATATTGTTATTATAGCAGACACGACAATTTCATTGAAGGAAGATGGTCATGCCGTGTTGTTGTGAGTACTATAAAGATGGTCTTCTTTAGACAATTGCCTCTATGTGGTTAGCGGCAATATCAGAAGAAGAATCGGTTTGTGTGGTAAGGTTGAGGAGTGAGACCTGACGGGGAGAAGCTGTAAATCCAGGTGGTAAGGAATAGTCGTACAACAGTGACTTGGGTAGTACGATCTATTTCGGGGGGTGGGGAAGTTTCCTGTGGTACTTGGTGGAGTTTATCTATGAATACGAAACAATTAAGTTGAGTTCAACCAAATCCATATTATGTTGTATTTAATTTTTCAGAAACTTTTCAATTTCAGTGCGAACTGGTAAGAGGACGGAAAATAACAGAACACTTCGAATTAATAATTTCACAATTTTCAAAAGATTTCAATACTAATCATTCAGAAAGTTATACCAAAAATTTGCTTACATATATAATACATTAATTTTATATATCCTTTTGATTTCAGAACAATACTGACAATTTATTTTTTTTAAATTAAACTTCATATCCAGCGTTTTAAAAACAATGAAGTACAATTTCAAAAAACTGCTTAATCTTTCCGGACGAATTTGCAACAATAAAATTCATTGCAGCTACACACAATATTTGAGCTTACTATCATGAAATGAGGCTAAACAAAAAAAAAAATACTTTCTAAAAATAAAAATTTATTGCATTATCAAGGTGAAAACCTGAGACAATATTTGCATACAATATCCTTATGAGCTACTTTTATATTTAAAAAAATACAATTCTTAAATTTCAAAACGTGAAACACCAACAGTAGATTTTTCGCTTACTAAAAGTACAGTAACAATAAAAAAAATGAACGTGCTTTAATTTAGTTGCTTGTTTCTTTATATGTAAAATTATTTATGAATATAAATTATTTTAGTATCAAACCAATTAAATTTTAACTCTATCCTCATTCCTTCTACTTATTACTCGGCTCCAAAGCACAAGAGACTGATATTATGAAAATTAAATTACGGGTATTCATGGCAAGCTAAAATGTAAGCACCGCAGACATAGAAAACTACAAAACGTAATGGCGTCGCCCGTCTAGATAAAATGCTTGCGATATGAACTTATTTTATTTTATATTTGAATTATCAACATGATTATTGTAACACATAAATAATTAAAAGAAAAAAGGAATCTTTTTCTTTTTCACAGTATAATTCCTTGTTCTTATATTTTTATAATAAGTAAATAAAAAAAAATCTTGAAAAATTCAACATCTTTCAAAAACTTTGTAAAGATCTGGCAGATTTGCGACTTGTAAAAATGTAGTATCCATAGCAAAAGTTTGTGGAGGTTTTAAGGACTTTTTAAGCGCTGGGTATATAAGGTGTTCTATTTTCCATTTCCAGTTTTCATTTTGATCATTCACCTATAATTTAAAAAAAAAAATTATTTGATAAGTCTCATATTAATTTTATAGACATTCTTTTCTGAATAAATATAAAATTATAAATCCAGAAAAAGAGTAACTTTGTTGCACAGAAAAATAGAAAAAAATCAATAGTACAACTATCATAAATCTTTGAAATAAAAAATCATAGCATATATAACGATTTAATATATTTTATCCTTCAAACTGAATTTTTTACCATTAACAGTAATACATGCAAATTAAAAATAGTTTAAAACTAGGGGATTGCATATTGAATAGTACTTCAAATTATGATAAATTACTGTTAAATGGACTACTAAATTATTGACATAACTTTAAAATATATTCAGAAACCTCAGAAAATAAAACAAACACACCTCTTCATCTGGATCTTCATAGATCTTTTCTGGAATTGCATAAAATTTCGCAGTTTCTCTACAAAACGTTTGAAAACAATCCTTTTCTGAATTCCATTCTACTTCTGTTGCAATTCTTAAAATATATAGTGGAAGACCTTCCATAAATGGGACGTAGTCATCTTTAGGGGGAAATAAATAAAATATGTGAAAAATTAAAGCAAAAAAAAAAAATAAATAAACACGATTGCCACTGACCCATAGTATAGAAAATTCACGTTATTGTAAGAATATAAAGTTTTCAAGGTACATGGCAATACAGCAGAGCGGCATTGATCTCCGTTTCCTAGCCGTCAATTGGATGCCTACAGAACTATAAATTCACGAGTCTAACATTTGGGAAAGAAATATCACCCATAAATGAATGAAAGTTTGGGTCGATCTTTGAACGCAAGGGGGAACGTCAATAATGAAGAGTAAGCAAAAATATGGACATTTTCTACATACCTAAAATATAAGGAAGTGTTAACAAATTTCCTTCACTGCTGATCTTCAAACTAAAGTAATCTTCAAGCATCGAAGTCTTAGACTGAAGAAGTTCCACGACAAAACTAGCCAAATCTTCCTTAGGACCATCTTCTTCAGTCCATCCACTCTCTTCTTGTTCAAGGGCAAGAAGAACAAGATCTCTTACGCTTGGGGGAGACTAGAGAAGTAGGAAGTATTAGTTCCATTACCACATATACAAAAAGGAATAATAAATAATAAGAAAAAACGGAAATAACATTTAATTCTTACATTTTAAATAAATGTTGCTAACTTAACTAGAGACATTTGTAAATTTGTTTTTAAAATTTTAATAAAAGATATACTGAAGAGAAAAAGAATGAATCTAATACGTTAAAAAAAATCGTTATTTTGATGACTTCAATGACAATTGCAGAGAAGAGCGAAGATGGCATCGCAACGAAAATGAGAAGAATCAAAAAAGTATATAAGAAGATCGTGGAAAATTACAATACGTAAGTCAGGAAAAAACACAAGTGTGATAACTAAATACGAGTCACAATCACAGAGATGATGAACGGGAAGAGGAACAGATGAACGCCAGAAAGGACAGACCGAGAACTATATCTCGCCATGAGGTATCTGTGAGTCAGATTTATATGGCCAAGACGAAGAAGAGTAGAAAACTTTCCCGTGGTGACCCCGCCAACACATGGAAGACCAACTCCTCACAAGAGGATCGACACTGTATAGATTGACACCTAGAAAATCCTCAGCCCAGCAAGTGAGGAATTCTTGATAAGGACGAGAACAGCAATCGGTGACAGGAAGGCGTCGCATATGCAAGATCTCATGTGAAATATGTTGGATATCTTGAAAAAAGAACCGCGGTAAACTGCACTATCAGACTATTTATTTCCTGGGATGCCCAAGTGAAATGGGACACAGCAAAATGTCAAATCTTTCTCCGTGAATGAAGCAGATACAGGGATTATTGAATAATATAAACAAAAGGGTTTCAAGTTAATAATAATAATAATAATAATAATAATAATAATAATAATAATAATAATAATAATAATAATATTTACATTTAACTACACCATGGAAAATATATTTAAATTTAATTTTATTGCAAAAATTTATTTATTTCTAGTGTTACTCCACCTAAATTTTTTTCCCTCTAAACTTAACAGGTGAAACTGTTCAATTTTTTTTTCTCCTGATCCCATCCAGAATGAAAAACAACAACAACTATAAAAAAAGAAAAGAAAAAAAAGTCGTTATATCTATCTCCAGTCAAAAATGATAAGCAAAAGCTTCTCTTTTAACTAAGCTGATATTTAGAGATGAGTGTGTTGGAAATGTAACCTTTTACAACATTGGAGCAGAGTCTTCTTCTTCTCGTACATACATTGACCGATCGAAGCAAAAGACCTAAGCATAGGTAAACAAAGTCATTGTTAAATACTGCACCACCAGATGCCACATATGAGCTCTATAATACTAATTCAAATATACCTGATCACAAACAAATAAAATAATGACGGCACAGTCTTGGCGGGTCCAATGATAGGTTAAAAAAAACAAAAAAAGAAAAAAATTGTCATAATAAATACAAACAAAAAAAATTTTATTTTTATATTAAGATTTATATTTAGTCTCATCAGAAATGGAAGAAAGATAATTAATGTCAAAATTCTACCTTTTCATTCTGCACTTTTTCAATTGATTCTATTTATATTGTCAATACACAAGAATGATCCAGAGGGACGAAAACAGGAGAAACTCAGATTTAGGAAACATGTCATTCTATTCTCAGCAGTATTCCAGACCTTTCAGTTAACTATCAGTACTCAAACATGTCTATCCCTGTTCAGATATTCTATTGTGTGTTGAAAGTTGTTTAAATTTCTATAATACAAATGTTTTGGGATTTTCTAGCATAGCTTCGGATAACGCTAATGTGCTTATACGATTTTCATCAGGAAGAGTAACATTGAACGATACCGCCTTGTAATCGATCAACAAATATACTCTTTTCTACTTTTTAATTACTCTCATTCAATCTCTCGTATAACTCATTCTTATAAAAAAGAAGTCTTGTAACACTAATGGCTGCTACATTCCTTTCGTTCGACATTTCATCTAGTATTTGTGCTTTTAAATTCCTAGTCACTTCGTCTCTATCTTTGATTTTTACGTTCATGATCTATTGCGTCATTCTCGTCCATATGATAAAAATCTCTCTCTTCTCAGATAGTTTGTAGAATATGAATGATACCTCTAGATTCTTGCATCTCTATCTCATCCGCTCACTTTTCAGTCGACGACTCAATCATTACATCTCCTCATCTAACTGAACTTTCTCGGTATATTTTTCATCATAGTCTTCCCCATATCCTGTCGTGCATCCTTCACACACTCTACAAATCTCGACTACAGACAAACTTTCCGAACGTAATCTCTTTCTGATTTAGTAGCCTTCGTCCTTTTTCTCTAAAGATAATGATGTATTTGTGATGAATAAAATTAAAGATTTTCAGTATGTTTCGATACGATAAAGTTTCTTCGATTTAGAGTGAGAGCCAGGTAAAAGACCATGAGTACTAGTTGATAGAGTACAGAAGTTATGAATAGAAGATTAGACTTTACACAATCATTATAGAAGAATAGTATTGTATTACATATAAATGTTGATAGTCAGAACTCAGAAAGCATGGCTAAATAAAAGCTGATGGAAAAAAGTTATAAATAAAATAACATTTAAAGAATATGTAGATCAAAACAGAAACTACTACGCAAACAGACACACCCATTAGAGCCATAATAAGATTTACAATAAAAGTAATATGAAGTAGAATTGAAATATATATCAAATGCTGTAAGAACAAAAGTATGAGCAGTGTAATTGAGATAAAATCCGTAGTGAAAAAATAAAGTTACTAATAAAAATGTTACCTATAATAATAATATAGAAGGAATAATTGAATAAATTAAATCCGAAAATTATATTATAGTAGTAGAGTTTTATATTAGTAGTTATCCGATTTAGAATAGAGCATATAGGAAAGTTAACCATATCTAGACCATATATAGCAGAGTTACACCGAAATTATGTCCTATTAAATAGCAATGAGTAATTAATAAATTATACTAATTGATTATATGTAAAAATTTCAAAAAGAAAATAATAACCAATAATTATTAGTAAAATTAATATTTTGTTCTACAAGTATATTGTTTTAAACAATAATAGTAATAGATAGTAAATTAAATTACTGTAGTAAGCATAATTAAGAATATAGAAGTAAATGTAGAAACCGTTTTATAACCGCGTTGTTTTCTAAAAAAGAGTACAATACTAAATAAGGTACAGCGCTTTGTGAAGTTTTTATATAATTGTTTATTAGTAGTAAAGAATATAACAATTACCAGTCGAGTTTTAATATTATTACCAAAGAAAAGATAAATATTATACTAACATATAGGAAAAATATTACTGTACAGGTAATGTCTATTCTATGATCTATAATATAACTAATATAGCTAAGTATTTATATATACTACATGAAATACGATGTATATGAAGAATAATGGCATAAATGCAGTGGGATAAATATATGGAAAGATTGGAGAGGAAGAAACATAACAAGGAGAAAGAGGTAGCGAAAATTTGTGGTTGATCATTTTTAGCGAGGTTAAAGTGATTTATTATTAATTTCTATGAGAGTGTATCCATGTCACTATTTCTCTCATGATTACTAACAAAAGTTTGCATTGAGAGCTGAATGAAGTGAAATCAGAACAGTTCACGGAAACACGCACTATGCTTATAATTAAAAAATTTTTTTTGCTATGTAACTGAGGCGACAAGAACTTTAAAACTCTAGACTACGTATTAGTAGTGTTATAAATAATATATTTTAAAATTATATTCTATTATTGCTAAAGTCCGTGTCGTTTTGATATAAGATTTCATAATATATTGTCAATTTAATAAAAATATATATATATTATATATATAATGATGTGATATGAGAATGCTATTGTATTTCAATAAAACTTGTTTTCCATTACTATAATACTGAAAATTATTTTAATGTTTAGACAATATGAAGAGTTAGCTATCCATAATATACCCTTTTATTTACTTTTCAGGGTTTTTGTCAGAAGTAAATTATAGCTTGTCGGTAATTATAGTTGTAATAATAGAAAATAAATTTAATATTTATTATTAATATAGAAACTGAATATTATATTTTTAGGAAGGATATTTTACTCGAATGATGACATACGGTATCATCAACTATATCATATAGCCAAAAAAACATAATATAATAATATTAAGTTAAAATTGCTATATAATTTGATTTAATATTTGGTGTTTCATTTGTTTATTAATTTCATTAAACTCCTTTCTTTAATAAGAGAAAGTGTGAAAATATTTGAGATATGTTGCTCGAGAGAAGAGAAGCAAGAGAAGAGTAATGTTTTAGTTGTTATACCGAAAAATATTTATATTTATTATATTATTATATTGATAAAGTAAATGAAATATAATATAAATAAAAAATTCATCTCACCAATTACAGTAGGAATTTACATGCTAATCTCTATATTCTATTATATTTATCTTTATTTTATTCCTCATATAATAGCGTAATTCTCAGCTTTATTGAATTAATAAATTCGTTAGTGATTTTATTATATATTATTATATTATTAATGATTACTTTATGTTTATTATTACTGCAATCTAAAATATTGTATGAATATATATATTCGTATAAAATATTAAATTTATATTTATTATATTCTCGATATAGATTTAAATTATTCAACAATTGACGAAGATTATATATTTAAATAATAATTTTTTATTATATATTATTAATTGACATAAAGATTATATATATAATTATTAGAAATTTATCCCCATTATAATCATTACTTTATTATTATTTTTTGCACTACCGATGATTATAAATACGAATATAATACTGATATACTATTTATCATTTTATTTAATATATATTGTATAAATTCAAAATTATTTATTCAGGTTTTTTATTATATCATTATCATACTTATAAATATTAACACACCCCAACTATTGACTAGAATTAAATTTATTATGATATATTTACATATTAATTATTATATTCGTATATTATTTTATCAATATATTAGTATTATTACGTATGTCACTAGGTATAGTTATTGGATATTAATTATTACATCATGATCAATATAATATTAAGACTTAGGATTTTTATAATAATGAAAAAAGATAATATATAAAGAAATATTATTATGTGATATATATTATGATATTGTGGGAGATTAAAAGTAATATTATAATTGGTTAATATTTATTGAATTATTATTATTATTGCAAATTATAAATTATTATATAAATAAAATTTATATTATTATAATATTACAAAATTTTATCTGAGTGAAATATAAATTGGCCGTTAAAGTAACTCCTTATTAATAATATATTATTAGTTGAGTATATCTTAATACCTATAATTCACTATGAAAAACATAATAACGCATATTATACTTCTAACTTTTTAAGAATGTGGAATAAAAATAAGTGGAAAATTATAGCTATAATACTATATCAATATACACCATTAGTCCAATTCTTGAGTAGGAGACATGTTAACAAGTATATTTATACACGAAGTGCCATAAGATTAATCCACCATCAGTTTTTATTTTGTAAAAGAATTGACAATATATCTTTTCATCAGATGAATATAACTCACATTTATCATTAAATATTATTATAGAAGTTCATTTTATTATAAAATTTGTTCATTTATTATTTTAAGAAATTAAATATTAATATAATTTTGCATACCAACATAATTAAGAATAGGTTTTATGGGCTGAATTATATTATATAATACGCGAATATTATAACATTTACTGTAACATCAAAACAAAATTTTATTATGATCAAATTAACGACTAGCCAAAATAAAAAACAACTATTATAAGAAAATACTATAATAAGTTTATAATTAAATAAGACTCCTCTTCTTTATATAATAAAAAATAAACAGTTAATAAGTATTAACCATAGATAAAAAGTAAAATTTATGAAAGAGACTGAACTAAATTAAATACTACTACTCACAGAAGGCAAAGAAGATACAAGTGCAAAATGTTCACCTTAATAGTACAACTAATATAGTAAAATTCAAAAAGAGAATAGTTAATAAACAGTCGATAGTATAACAATAAGGAGAATTACATAGAGTATGTATAATAATGTTTTTTCTAAAAGTGTTTTAGTGACTCCCTGTGTGAATTTTCATAGGAACTCCTTTAACCTATTAAAAAATAAGAAATAATAAAGCTCTAAGAATACTGAGAGACAAAGAATTACAAATCTGATGGATAGAAGAAAAACAAACAAGTATATTCTTCAAAATTTTGTACAAAAAAATATTATAAGAAATATAAATACAAATATTAATGAACATAATTTTAAAAAAACAGGTAGATAATAACAATTATTCGATATATACTGCTTATATGGATGCTAGGATAAATTTCAAGAAGTATATACTGTAAACTAAGAATATATGTTCGAAGGTATATACTATTTAACATCTTCAGAAATCTATGCTGCATAACTTGGTAATTTTCACGCTCTACCTAATACTAACTAGTTTTCCCCCTTTCTTTTTGTTCAAGTCATTGATTGGCTATTCGCACGATGCGAATTAAGAAATTAAAACTTTTATGTTGTAAATTTTAATATAAGGGAAATACTTAGAACATTTCAAAAATATATATAATATAAAATATGGATTTATTTAATATTATGATTCAATTTTGAAATATAGATATTAAGTATATAGTATGCATAATTGACTTTACAAATTTGATTTATCGTAATGTTTTAATATAGTATTATTTATATATTAAAAGTAATGATTGTTATTTGAATAATCTGCATTTGCCTACATTATTATATTATCGAGATTATTTTTTAAACTTGTCTTGTGTGTGTTTTCTCATTTGAGATATGCCAAGTTAGTTATTTATCAAATATCTGAAAAGATATGAGATAGTAGGGATAATGTATCTGTATAGACTAAGCAATAGTTTATAATGGATTCTCTTTCCAGACAATTCGAGTTGTCTGATGTTTCATATGACACTTTGAATAAATCATTAAAACTATATTTGACACTATACATCACTTGGTGAATTCACAATAATTAATGACCCAAGAAAAGCATTTGTGAAAAAACGTTAAAAATATATATAAGATTGCTGGTATAACTCACATTATTCTTGGAAATTCAAGGAGAGTCTTATATTCATATATATGAGAAGGTGTTAATATAAATCTAGTACTCGGAAGTAAAATGTGGCTTTAATATGCTCTATTTAATTTTAAAATATATTGCCAATATAAAAACCTTTTAATTTTGACTAATAATTTATTTATTGTCGATTGATCTGCGCTTATACTATAAATTAGTCATTATAGTAGTATTGACTACAAGTCAGCTTAAATAAGAAATAAATCACAGGGTTGAAAGAGGCTCGAATCAATCATCGATCCAAAATGTAACTCAGGGCCCGTGACATAAATTAATAAACATTCGAGAGATAACACACCGCAGTTACCACATGAGCTGACCTTTAGCTATATTGAAAAAATTCGGTAACAGAAGCATTCAAACAGGCTTTCCTATGAGCCGACCTCCCAAAACAGTCCGTTAAAAGAACATCCAAGAATACAATATGACAGAGATAGATATCTGATCTTGACTACGTCTTGTGCGACTCACCAGAACACAGACTTCAAGGCACTATCCGAACAGTTCTAGCCACACGGTAATTCGCTAAAACTCGAAAAAGCAGATGATAGCAACACAACGTGCTAAGTATTCAACGCTCTAAAGAAAACCATTTTTCTAAACACACATACAGGAAGTAAAACTACCCCAAAAATGTGGATACCTAGAGATTTCCAATGCTCACCTATACTCGATATAACCGTTTTTACAAAGATGTATCATGCGCAAAAACACTTATGTACATGCCGGACAACCGTGTCTTGCATATATTCTGTCACGTATACATGTCAAAAGCTAGTCAGAAGCAAAAACTTCCTGAGAGCATATTTGCTTCTGAGATGGATCTATTGGCCTCAGATCTGACTGTGTGTGGACTATAGTTCAGCTCAGATTAGCCTATGTATCACATTAAAACGTAGAGGACAGCGGGGGCCACGCACAACTATATTAAATATTACTATATATATATATATATATTAATAATATATATATATTATATACCCTATCAGAAAATATAATCCCTTACTATGACAGTAAGATCCACTATATTCCAAAAATATTCAAATTTGTAAATAAGTAGGTATACAGGCAAGATAATGATAATATATTATAATGTATAACTTTTTTTTTGTTAAAGATATTGTTATAAAAGGTGATATTAATGAAAAAATTTATTCAGGTTACATATGGTTAAAGTATGTCGTTCATTGGTTACAAAAATTATCAAATAATTACAATAATATCTCGAGAAAAATATGAGTTTCTGATAGTACCAATTTGATCAATAATGAGATGTTATCTTACTTAATTATGACTTAGGGAAATAAGTATAGTAAATTACTGAAAAAGTTAAAAAACCGATGACTATTATTAAAATAACCCCTAGTTAGAAGAGATATATTATACCTAGGTAGTCAATTTAATATATATATATGAATTATAATACGTTAATAGAAGACTAAATTAACATGAGTAATAAATATAGGGATTTATATGATTAAGATCTTGGAAGCATAACATTCGGGTGAGTGAATTGACGTTTTACCGAAGAAATAATCCTCTGAGTTTGTGATAACTGATATTTATACTATAAGTTAATATACGTTATTATTTGTTTCTACTTTAAATTTTATTTTTCTAAGGGATATGCGGTTAAAGAAATAATCTCGTCAAATAGGATCTCTTGGATAACCTCACTTGAAATTTCTAATATTATATATAGTTGTCTTCTGAGATTCAAGTCGTAGAGTGATTGCCGTATGAGGCTAGATTTGAGATAAGTTAAGTTTAAGTTGGAGAGGGGTTTAGAATATGAGTCTACGACTCTTAATAAACCCTAAGGTTACACTCATATTTGAGGAGGTTATTTGTTTTGCTTTTAAGAAATTTAACTTCGACGGTTTGAAATAGCTTATCTACGTAGTACGAAGTTGGCTGGGCCGGAGTCGATGCGAGGCCGTGCGAGTCTCGGCACGATAGAAGCATGAGTCGATGCAATTAGGCATCTAGGGAGTCGAGTCGGATTCGCGTTAGCCGAAAATTCCTACAGTCAGACAAACCGTGGTACGGGTAGGCATCCGGAAGCTGCGGGTAAAATAAAATATTGGAAATTGCATCAATGTTGTCTCAAAAATTTTTTCTCATTTTCAGAAATAATTTCGATAAATTATAAAGAATTTAATTACATGAAGGATAAATTATTAGTGTCATGTACTAATTATTATATTGAATTATATTAAATATAAATTCATAATAAATAAATTATCTGAATTCATTCATGAGAGTCGTTAAGAACTACGAGAGATATAGAGAATCAGATAATGTTAAAGATGGCTGTAGATATTATAATGCCAAGAGAAAAAAAATAATTCATTATACCGAATATGCTATTTAGTTCGGATTTAAACAGACAACTGCGATATTCACCTAGTAGTTGTCATGGAATATAATGCGCATTGAGCAAAGGGCGCTCCATGCAATACAGTACATTAAACGAGATATTAGATATTTTGTATGAGGGATGGTGATGGTTCTCGTATCTACACATTCGCTTTTGTCGGAATGAAAATAATAAGATTTATCCCCGTAAGATGTGAGAGTTAAGTAGGATGTAGAGTTATAAGCCTCAACGACTTGCTTGGAGGTGCTTCCTAAACCATTTTAATTCTTCAAAAGTAAGTATCAGAGATTAGTACTCTATACGTTATAATGACGAGAATAATTTTCTAGATTCAAATAATCCTTAGAAAAACCATAATTTGGTTTAGGGTGCGCAGGAAGTATATTATGAAAATATACTATTAAATACATCTATAAAGATGAATTCTACTAACTTTTTATATATGTATTGAAATAATATATTTATAAATACCCTATATAAATATATTATAAAATAGTATAGAAAAAAAAATCTACAAAACAGAGACATATATACATAATATAAGATGTTAAAAAGGCCTTAGCAAGATTTTAAGCAGATTCTATGTGATAATTCTTATTTAGGAAAGGGCTAAAATTTTAAAGTTATAGTTTGTATAGTAATCTTATATTATATAACCAAATAAATAATTATACTGTAGATTAATGAAAAGTATTATATGTTTATGTAAATATGAAAGATATGTAGAGTACCGTTTTATTTATTTAAAGAGCAAGTATCCGGTGTGTACTGTGGTATTAGCATTAAATAATCAAATCTATATTTGCGTCGATCCAATAACGATTAAATATTACTAATCAGGCGATTTACTTTGTAAAGCTAATTGTGAGTTGACGTAAATTCTTACGACACGAAACTGAATTCTAGTGTGTTTTTAACATTAGAATTCTGTCTGCTTATATTAGTTCCAATGGATTTTTAACTTAAAACTATCCTAGAAAATAATTCAAATGAACATAGTTTTAACAAAATTACACATATGAAATCAATATAAAAAAATTTTATGTGATACAATGAAGCGAAAATATTCAGTTAGCGCATGTGCAAATGAAAGTGAAAAACGTATCGCTGCGCAAGGTAGTAATGGGCGCAGATAGAAGACCTGATCTACAATATCTTTTGACTATTTATGAATAACTTGGACAGTTTTAGCACTATTTATAGGGACACTAATAAGTGCACTAGCAGCAATCCGGAGAACTTGGGGGATAGATTTATGAAAAGCAATGAAATAGATAGACTAGTCATATAGGCATCTGTAATTCTCTCACGACAACAGTGCAGATTATGTAAACATGTGCGAAAATCGGGTGAGCACTTCGCCTGCCAGAAATGATTATATGCGTGAGAGCTTAGAGAGAGTGACGGTAGGGAAGAGGGCACAGGGCACAAAAAAGATGAAAAGGAGTTCGAGTGTGAAGGTTTATTTCACGTGAGGTTGGTTATTCAGTTCTGACGCCAGATCATTCATAATGAAAGGTTTGTGCTTAATCGGACTTGCATGGGCTGCGAAATCTTCCTGGAATAGTAAAGAGAATCAGGATACTTGAAGTTATTACGAATGCTAGAGATAACCTATGTGATTCTCAAAATAAACACCATAATAATATTTCTGAATGTATGATTGATATATACGATATTGATGACATCTATAAAGGGATAATAACATTTTAAACTGCTCAAACAATTAGGCTATCAACTAATAAGTTATTTCAATACTATTAGGATATCGACATGACAATAGTTCGTGATTTATCTATTCTAAGTAATGATATATTGTCCGGTGAAAAGAAATTATCTTGATATGAACTACATATAAAAACCACAGAAAGCTGTTTTCAGAGTAAGAATTTTACGTAATTTGGAGGAGTTTCTATCGCAAATCAAAATACTGATCCTAAGAAGCTATTGTTTGTAAGTCTAAAAGTGATTGATTGGTTGTATGATTGTGATATGAAGCTCATTAGAGATTGGTTTTACATCCTGTTTTATCCCAATGTCGGCAAATAAATGAGATTAGGATTCCAAAGCAGATCTGTGGAGTCCGATGTTATTATGAAAAATCGATCATAATCCGAAATGCGACTTACTCAAGGTTATCATCTTGGAGCGATAACTTAGTGGTTTGCGATTATTATTGAAGTAAATCTGTAAGATTTCCCGTACCAAATCAATCCAGACTTTTGTAGGGAAACTTATAATCGGTGTTTTAATATTTAAATGGTAACGATAGTGAAGCCAAAGTTAGCAAGAAAGTTGCCAACAAATAATTCAGAAACTCGAGGTAGTGTGAATCAACCGCATTTTTTGATAAATTGTTTATTATTCATACAAAGCAATAGCATGTATCAATAGCTTCATGGTCATTAATTCATAAATTCTTCAAAATATTCTGAATCGAAATCGTCCTGAATATCAGGAGTTTTATTAATGTAAAGAAGTTATTTCAGGTTTTAAATGGAATAAACTACATTCCAGTCAAAATTTTGGAAATATCAGAATATTCTGATTTTTCATGAAATGCCCCAAGGTTCACCTATCTCAAAATAATCTGGCATTTCCATGTGTATGGCAGATTTCAGTGCTAATTCACATTCCTGTCTTAGTACGTTCGTTTGAATGCAAGCAATGTGTCTGATCTCATCTGTGGAATGTGTAATTTCTTTCCACTTCATTCACATCCTGTTGCTAAATGACGTATGGTGCTTGCAATGGATTTTTTCTACATCAATGTTCGTTCTCACATCTAAATGGGCGGGAAAGTTCGGACATAATGTCGCTGCGTACGGACTTTCAAAAAGGAGGCTTTTGCAGAAAACGCATTCTGATAGATGGTTTCGTTTCACATTAAATGAACTGTATTTTACTGCTAGTTCTTTCTCCAAAGCTCATTCTAGTAATAAGACCATGAGAAGATGAGATGAATACGATGGCTGTGGTAAAGTTATCATTTTAAATTTGCCTTGAGGACGATAGGAAATATTATTTAAAGTAAATGAAAAAAATATTTTTCAAAACTTAAATTATAAACTGTAGTTATAAGAAACATGATGCTTATTGTAGATAGAGAAAGCGGATTTATTGGTTCTCACTTTCGAACTTTGAAAATGACATGCTCAAAATATGACAATTTTGAGATTGTACGATTACTAATAAAATTAAAAACTGACTTAGAACAATATCATTTAATTAAGAGAAAGGGATGGACATACAAAAGTGAATTAAGATGAAAAACACAATTATTACGCTTTTATAAGAATGAGATAAAATTTAGAAAAGTATTTTAAATGATCAATGGAGTGCGTTCATTTTAGCGCACTTCAGAGTTCGTCTTGAAAAGACCTGATATGAAGATAAACGTTGCGAATGAATTGATTTAAGAATTAATATAAAAAAATTTATTGCGCCATCATCAAGCCGTATTAAGGAACACAAAAAGATCCGTCTCAGAAACAGACCAATGTAACACCATTTCGCCTTATGCAGCTACAATCAGGGGAAATTTTAGGTCACGTTTATCATAATCTTTATCATATCGATATGATTCAGCTAAGGTTTTTTACGGTTTACGGACCGAGACAAAGACCTGATTTAGCAATACATAATTCACAAATGATGCGAAAATCAGGAACCTTTCTAGCGTGAGACACCGGCAAGAGACTATATTATTTGACGAATTGAGGTATTTAAATTCATCAACATTTAGAAAGAATCCAACGTTAGCAAGGTTCAAGCTTGGGAAATGAAGGAATACAGATTATCCGAAATGCTTTCTGAATTGAAAAAATCTTGAAAAAAAGCGACAAGAAAAATTCCGATGCACCCGGAGACGTGCAAGAAAAGCCAACGCAGACTCAAAAGCAAAAAATTATAGGTTACCAACCCACAACCCAAAATGGAAAAAATTGTGGAAGGTTTTTGGAAAGTGGAGAATAAAGTCAAATCCATGATAATGGGAGAAGACTTATCGGTAAAATAAAAATGACAAAAAATTGAAAATCAAACATAAAAAAACTATAGTATAACATCAGTAATACTTCAATAAATGTAAATTATTACGCATAGAATAGTCTTCAGATAAGCGACGCAGTTGGCAGGACAGCAAACTTTGATACGAATCAGATGGTGCGCGATGGATGGTAGAAAATCTCAAGGCGATGAAGAGAAGGGGAGAGTAGAGCTAGAAAAAATTGGAGGACTATCCAACGGATGAAGATATCTTGAACAGACAAATATGATATTGTTGGCTTTTGGCTTTCTGGCCTTGCAAAGTCGTTTTTTAAAAATAAATAACAGTTGTTAGCACAATAATGACAAAGATAGAAGTCATGAGTTTTAAACCCAAGTTCTGTAAGGTTTTGGGAGACAAAAAGCGAGGACTAAAGGAAAAAAGAAGTTGTAGGTATAATAAAAACTTGTGGAACACCACTGTAGCAATTGTCGAGAGGTTAGGAGAAAGACGGCCGAGTTTAAAATAAATAAATCACACGAGTAACATTACTTCAGATGAAAAGCAGAGAAATCAAAAACTCAGAATGTGCCGAAGAACCTTTTTCAAAATGAAGTTTCGAAAAAGATTCTTAGAATAGGAAAGTTCTTGCGATGTTCATCGAAGCTTTCTTAATGAGAGAGAACCCATCGAGAATGGCGAAAACAGGAGAACCGTGTACTGCCACTGAAATGGACAAAGGACTTTGACAGCACCAAGATTTGTGAAATCAGGAAAGAAGCTGTGTTGGAAAAGCTGGATGGACGCAGCCGACTCATTGGGTGTGGATATAGGTATTATGATGTCAAACAGGAGGAGTCATCTCCAGCGGAAAAATTCCTGAAAGGCAACTGGTGAAGTAACGTTGGTAGGAACTTGGTATTATTAAATCATGCAGAGAGGTGTAGGTGTACGTGATGATTCCTTGCAAAAGAACTCCGCATGAGGGACGCATTGTACGAGTTCACGGGATGGAGTGAATTGATAAGACAATCTATAACCAAACTCAGAGGAAGAAGAAAGCTTCCTCAGTATACTTATGTACGGAACAACAACGAATTTGGTTCGATATTGAGAGATATAGTGACTGCCCTCAGAATTGGTAGAGAGAATGAACTTTGCATCGGTCGAGAGGTACTTCGTTGGTGGAGATGCAGAACTCCATTGATATTCATGGTCGTTCCGCAAGAAGACAGACAGAATGATTTCGAGAAAACCTTCTAATCGACCAGAATTGAAGTTGAAAAAAATGTTTCTGCAATTTTAATGAAGCTAACAAATTATTAATGCGGAAACACTAAGAGGAGGATTCAATGTGCATTCAGGCTTATAGAGTTACCAAAAAAAGACAATTAATAGTTTTTATATTGAAAGCGGAAACAGAAGGCGTTGCTCAGAAACTGAAGTAATAGATGCAGACATCAACCGGCAATGCCGATGTAGTAAAGATATTAGGTATCGAAGAGAAAATATCAGGGGATTGAAGCAAGGTGTGAATACCTGTCAGAAAATGAGATAAACAATTTCTTCGTTTCCCGATGATGAAGAAATCGCAGAGTTGAGCTAAAAATTTATCTAAGAAAGAATTGACAGCTAAAACCTCTCTGAGTTTGCGAAACAGAGGTCACCCAATGAGCCATTCTGAAAGCATACACCATATTGAAAAAGATGAAAATTGTAATTGAGCGAAGTAAACGTGACAGACAAACCGGTGATCATGGAGGAAGTTTTCAACGTCTTCACAAGCGAGGAAAGCTAAAGAAACGTAAATTGAAGCTGCAAAAACTTGCAACCGGCTCCAAAACATTTCGTATGTAAACAACTTGGGGAATGAAGGATACGCGCTGAAAACTGAGCGGAGAGAATTGGCAATTAGCAAATTAGATGTTGGAATCCTAATGTTACGTCAAGAGGCTGAAGACTAAATGTTTACAAAACCAACCGAGAAAAATAAACGCAGTAATTGAAGAAATAGAAAATAAAGCAGCAAGAGCGTTTGGTGTAGCGACTTCGTTGAAAGGCTTCCAAAGCATTACAGGCTCAAAGCGCTTCAATATTAAGAAAACTAGCAACACAGGTTTGAATGCGAATTCAAAAAAGACAGCAGAACTGCGAGGTACCGAGTGTAACATTGCAACTAGCATCGCAGGGTGTGGAGATTATCAACAGCTTTCTAAAGAAGTAAAGAAGCGGAGTTTGGCAATTCGGGTACAGAAAGACAGAACAGAGTGTTGACAACAGTGAGAATAGAAGGGGACGTCAAGGTGACCCGGGAATTTCAGTTATGTTTCTTGGAGATAACTTATGCGTCTTCGGTTCTGAAGAATCGCTAAATGAGTGACAGAAGGATTCATAAAGAGGAAGTGATTCAGCCATTCCTGATATTCCAATCTTATGAAGAGCTCAGAAAAAGTTAGAGAAAAAACGTTCGAGTAAAAGAACTTTGGAGAGAATGAGTAAGAACAAGCAGGTGAATGTTGGCACAAGTAAAAGAAGCTTTATGCGCAGCAACTGAATACGATACATGATTCGGATGTCGCAATCTATCGACAAAGGCAAATCAACGCTGCGTTAAATGATTTGAATTGAAGTCATAAACTCACGGAATTCTGTTTAGAAAGTGATTAAAAAACAACATCGGGATGACAACATCGTTTCAAAGACTAGGAACTACAATGAAGGCTGAACTTAGAAAAAAAGTCATCGTATATTGGAAAATGTTTATCAAACAAGGTCAATGTTAAAGAGGATCAGTGTTCTTCACAGACGGAAGAAACGCTTAACAGATCGTAAGATTAAAAGAAGTGAAAACACTGCGACAGCCTTTCAACGATTTGAAAAGAAACATTATCATAAGACCGAAAACTGGAAATCACCTTGTGAAAGAATTGAGAATCAAGGGGCATATAGGACAGAATAGATGTAGGTAATTACAAACAAGAACTTCGCAACCAGTTCAGCGATGGTAGACAAAAGAAGAAAAATAATAGTTCTCGAAATTATTTGTCGTATTCAATGCGCGATGTCGCATCTGTCGATGGCGTTTATATCAACGATAAATTGTAAATAATGAAATCAATTAGATTTATTTAGAAATAAAAATAATTTGAAAAATTATCAATGAATACAATTATTGCGCTTCATGCGACAACAGCTTTTGCACAATGAAAAGAGTAGTCAATTCACAATAAGAAGAAGTAACATAATAATGGAGAAACCGATACGAATCTTAAATCAAAGCGTATAGCTTTATCGAAAATCTCAAGTAAGCTTCATCGAACAAAGGCATCTGGAAAATCAGGAATATTCACGTGGAATGAAGCTAAGAAAACGTAAACGGTGCGAAAATTGAAAACAGGAAGAGCATGAGACGGGTCTTTTGTTGGGATAGGTTCCCTCCAACTTCTACAAGAATGGTGGTTGTCATGTAATTACAATGGACGCATCAAGTAAAAGGCGGAATTGAAAAGGCTGTAAGGAACTTTAGGAAGACGGGTAAGTCAGGCGCTATTAAATAATGACAAAAAACTCAGCAAAATTCGTGGTGAGTCCGGCTGGCAATTACAAACTACAGAGAGCAAAGGGATATAACGCGATGTCAAAAGACTTACTTTCGCGTCAATCAGCTTATACAATACGAAGGGAATCACGAAAACTAAAGGTCAGGAATAATACAAAGTGGTCGCAAGTTGACTTGGAAGTTCGACATAAGTTAGGGATGTTGATATGAATTTTCAGAAATCGAGAAAGAATCCTTTTTTATTCGCCGAAACCTGACGGAATGATAAGATGAAGATTTGGAAAAGTGGCGGGCTTTAGATTAAAAGAATCTTATCACAGGAAGGATGTATACATGATGCAGAATATGTCTTCGGACGCCAAAAGTGGAAATCAACGATGGAACTCACATCAACATCAAAATTCGATTCTAGTCTACGTACGATCCGTATTTATCCTGTCGCTAGATGCGCACTTCTTCATATAAGTGCCAGAGCAGCACAAAACTAATGGAGTAAAATATGTTAGATCCAGCAAACCGCAACTTTATTATAATTCCAACGGAATGAAGAACAAACTTTCGTGATATATGAGAACAAGGAAAGATTAACGCTACAGTATTAAACACTAATTTGAACTGTAGCAGCTTCAGGTGCAGATTATTCTGGAATGAATGCCAACGCTTTCTGCACTTTATGAATCTGCAAATTTAACTATATTATTGAGAGATTGAATACGATTAGATAATCCAACTATTTACTCGTCGGCACCCGTGCACATTATGGCAGGGGATTGTTAAAACAAGATTATGGAAGAATGTGACCATGTAGAAGCATTCAAACGCATTTCACCACAGCAGATGTTAAGAAATTGTAAAGATGAAGTCGGTTTAAGGAACTTATAAAACACTTTTAAGTACTAACGGTTATATACTGATGTATGGAATATATCAATCCTGAAAGGAAATATTGAAGAGGTGGTTTCAAAGCGAGTTACAAAAAGATGCAATGCACAGTTTCTTACTACAACAGTAAAGTAAAAAAACCAAATTGCTTACACAGGCAGAAACCTCCAATTTTGTTAGTGAAACAACGCTTGACACCAAAAGATTTGAGTGGAAGTTGCTATCGGTAAAAGGGTTCAATTGTCGGTGAGGTTGGCATACCAAATACATGGAATCCAGATTTAAGCGACAACGAGTTCTTTGGAATGCATGTCAACCTGGCATATATGTTGATGGAAAGTAAAAGTTTGGAATTCGGATTTGGCGGACTAGGCCAGACAGTAAGGACAGGAGATTTCATTTTACATCAAATTTAGACTATCAACGAATTATGATGCAATAAATTCAGAAAACGCTTCAAGTAATAAGGTAACAATGAGCACGATGGACAGGATATCCACGAACTCGACAGATTAGCAAACTCTTAGGACAATAGCTTCAGTCTAAGACATCAATAAAATCTGCTAAACTGCAAGAGTATTGGCAAATTGTGGTTAGAAATCAAGCTTCGTTATTTTGATACTAAAAAAATGAATCTTATATTGCCAATATAAAATAAAAGAAAAAACTACATAAAAAATAAAGCAAGCCTTTCAAATGGACAGTAAACCATCTTGGATGTCGGGTTATCAAATTGTCTATAATCCATGTTTAGATAACGGAGCTTTGTATGTGTTCAAAGATAATGAAAATATAACGAGAAAAGATGTTATGACACTTGACAATATTCGAAAAGCAGATGCGCGATTCGTGTATGAAATGGTTGATGCCAGGTAAGAAAAATAACAATATTGGGTAATATCTATCGACAAAAAATGGCGTACTATTTATGGAGGAAAACAACGAGGCTGGAATATTAGAGAATCCACTAGTAGCCTATGGAAGCCTAAACGAGTTTAAGACTATAGAAAAAAACGTTTCCCGTGTAAATATCACTGGGAGCTTTTATAAGCAGATGGGAAAGTTTTAGAATCCTCGTATATATTCATCATGAACTTTTCGGAGCATTTATGGGCTAAAAAAGCACGAGAAACAACTTTTTCATAAAAGAAAACATTAAACGATGGAAAAGAAACTACATTGTCATAAGTTTTAGGGTTTTATGTCAATTTCTTAAGTTTCAATAAAGGTTATGATGTTTTTATTGTTCAACGATGATAGTTGTGGTTTCAGGCGGAAAACAACTTCGGATTCTTCATATAGAAAAGCACCCCGATGAAAATGCGTACTGAAGTAATAGATAAGTATTAATATGATCAGGACAAATATTCCGATTCTATGGTTTCATTAAGGATCCGGATATCAGAGCCATCGAATTTCTCAATGTAGACACTATAATTCTTCAAAAAGATCGTATTTTTGATGAAATCAGAGAGATCGCAGACACACGCCCAGGAGTTAAATTTAAAGAAAACTGGGTTCTAGAATATTATATTAGTGGTCAATAGTTTGCCTAAAATTGCTTTATGTAACAATTGCGCTACGCACCCTACTCCCATTGGTGGGAAGAGAAAGAAAAACAAAAAATAGTGATATATATATGAGGTTAAGCTTAAAGTATTTTTATAAAATATGCCTGAAATTAACCCATATAAAATGTCATAGTAGATTGTAAGACAGGTTATTAGTATCGTATGTGGACAGACAAATTTGGTTAGAAATATCAGAGCGAAATTAGTAAAAGGTTTATTCCCGAAGTTGATACTGGCGAAGACGTTGTAGATAGCTCACAAAAACAGCCTTGTGACAACATTGTGCTTGGAAGGAAAGCAAGGAGGGTGTAGGTGCCAAGCGCAACTATACAAGAGCACATGAGATGGCTCCAATCTCCTGGAAGGGAATCAGTCATTTTGAGATGCTATGATGAAAAAGTGGGAAACTCAAAATACATGATGCAAGCTCGCGTCTTGGAGAAATGAATTAGGGCCCGCCAGAGCAGAGTAGATTCATTATGGTTAGCAGGAACAGGGAGCGAACGGAAAGTGTCGGGGTATTATTATTACGCGATTTTAGTACAGTTTGCATAGGTATACCAAGGGGGGTAAAATCAAAATGGGGGTAAAAAAAAAACAATTGGGGAGAAGGTCCGAGGAAGCTCATCTGCTCGAAAGGAATGCCATTACGAAAAAAATGAAGGAGCAGAATCCGGATTCTGATGCGAATAATTGAAAAATAGATCTAAAAATTTCGAATGTGCGAAAAAGGAATCTGACTAGCTACGAATAGTAGTACAGGTCAGAAACTGGGCGAAGCTTAGCATTTTGATGTCGCGCCTGAGCATTTTATTGGCGAGTTATAAAGCGGGAGTTTTGATTTAAAGCAACAAACATAAGAAAGAAGTATGGAAATATGGAAATAAATAAATTGGTTCAGATCGTTAAGAATACTGAGTGCATTCTGACAACGCTGTTGGGAAAGTATTAAAAAGAAAATAATAATTTAGCATCTTTTTAATAGTGTATTACTGAATTCTATAAAAGTATTTCGATTAATTTTGAGGAAAATCGTTCTCATTATGAATTTAAACCTATATTATTACGCAGAGTTTATTTCACGTTTGTTTTCAATGAATTACTAAGCAGAAAGGAATCAAAAAGATACTTATTTTCGGAACTACGGTGAGATATTATCAGATTCGAAGAATGATCTACAGACAAAAAATGGGTAGATAAGAAGATTTTAACCAAAAAGATTTGTCGAAATATTCAGGAGAATAAAGATCAATTGGAGAGACATTTGGGAATATGGAATGGTCGACTTCAAGAAGAATTACACTTATTCTAAAAAATAAGGATGCAGGTCAGCTCGGTTTATACAGACAAATAATAAAACAAAAACGGACGGGGTTTTCTAGATCCCAAGTAATTTGGAAAAGACAATTTACAAAAGGAATTTAGAATAAAGGGAAAATACATATTGAGACGTCAAAAACAAATGAAGAAACCTAACAGTGGAAAGTCACGAATTGTGCAAAAGGGATGAGGTTTCTATATTCAGCCTACGATAAACCAGAAGAAGGAAGACTTTCGGGAAGGAACGTAAACACAAAGTGATTAAAAAGTAAAACAATCTGCGATCATGCATTTTGGTGGCGAAAAATCGAGAAGATATTGGGAGCGGATTTCTGAGATCAGAAGATATTGATATCGTGCGCAATGGAAGCAATGAAATGAATTATCATATAAGATTATAAGACAGGCGGAATTCGTCAGATCGAACAAGCGACATATGTATATTGGTGATAAGAGAGACAACTTTTTATTTTCACAGACAAAGAGCTCCAATTGGTGTGAAAAGAACAATCAACCCATATCCTGAATGGAAACGTATTCACGAGAACGAAAGTGTGGAAACAAGGAGGAGTATTTTTGCAACATATATATTTGATCGGCATCGATCATAAGACAAGTAGGGACAAACAGGAAAATTGTCCGAGAATCTCCAGAAAAGGGATGTTCAGTTTGTGGTGGAAGGAGAAAGAGAAGAATCTGTATTTTCGTTCACGCAATGATAATCACAAACGGGAAACCGAATTCAACGCTGATTTCAGGAAAAATCGAATTTAATCAAAACAAGTAAGTTTGATCTGAAAAACATTGGACCAGGTTTTATACTAAAGACGCACAAATGCGCGATGAAAGATAATTACAAAAGGAACTAACTTGACGGTAAAAATATACTACAGATCTGTATTAAGGAGTTCACTCAGTACAACCATATCTCTGTGGTCATGCCGATCTGGGGAAAGGAATTATGCTGTTCAAACATTCGCGGAGGGTGAATACGAAAAATGCACGATGAGGAACCAAAAGTGCAAAAGAAATTTGATAGATGTATGCACAGAGAGATATCGTGCAAGTAGCTATACTTAAAAAATTATATGGCGCTTCAGGAGATAAATGGAGGATATATGGTGCACAATGAAATCGTCGATTGGCCTAAGAGTGATTGCCCGGAGTTGGGGTTTAGATTGTGAGAACACATAATTTACGTGGAGCAGGTTGGTCTTATGATAGGCATGCGGAAATAGTAAGGGAAATGTATTGAATAAATCATATTCACCGTTGATAGGGATTAGAAGCAGAACCTTATCGCGACAATGATTATTACTGTTCCGATCATGATGATAGAGTTGTCCGGCACACTATCAAGGGCAGAATGCAAAGGAAAAAAAATGTGAAATCCTATTCTTGAGATTGAAAAAATGCAGGGGACGGAGAGAAGCGACGAAGGTAATGAGGCAATGCGATTAATTTCTTTTGCTTATATAATGGGAATAGCGGAGAATAATTTTTTAATAATTAATTTAAGCGTCATCTGCTTTTCTTTATAAAGGACGAAATGAGGATTAAAATCTGGATATTATACTATCAACTCAAAGAAAAACTGAAAAAAGCATACAGTTGGAAATATAAACTAATATTTAAAAAATTAATCTATTCATCACAAAAAAGTCAATTTCTAAATTGATTGATACTATGTTTCCATATTGCTATATTGGTTAATCATAGAAAATCTTAATGAAAACAATTGTATAATTGTATGCTACTACAGTTGTAGATATCTATGCAGCAGAGGTTGGATCGTTTACAAAGACTCTCAAGAAAAGAATAGATCAAATACCTATGATAGATTAGGAATAGAGTTTAAAAGGATAGACAGTAAGATGCACGCTGTAACAAATTCCTCCGAAGAGATGAAAATTGAAAATTTGTGTATAGTATCGTATGAAAATTTGCAGAGCAAATATAGTTGGGTAGTATGTTGGGTCGGGGTAGACCGATCCTCAAAATACGTAGATTAGTAACCGCCGACAGAATGAGTCTTATATAAAGAGTGTCAGTTATAAGAACTATAAAGCAGAAAGCAGCTAGGGTATTTTATAAAATAGAAGAAACAAAAGTATAACTGGTTGAATGACGGAAAGAAAATATCACGACAATGATCTATAGAAAGGTAAAAAAACTTCTAGAGAGGTAAACAACGATATAATGAATAGATAATAGATTAGTCGTTCACACAAGAGAAATCTCAGTTTTGGAGGCCAGTTACGATCGGTTACCAAGAATATCCATACTATGGAACGTATTGAAAAAGAAGTTGGGTCATTAATTCAAACTACGGGATCAATAGAGCGGCTACGGATCGTACAGGAAATTATTACAATACAAAACATAACTTCGCAGGTGGTCCAATGAGATGTCACTCTCAATCAGCAGGGGGAAATAATGCAGGTAGATGTTATATGTCCGATCCTGCACTCTACTTCGTATGCAAAGATTGCTTTACCCAAATCTCAACCTAAGAGATTGTTGAAAGATAAGTGTCATGAAAGGACATCATTGGGAGGTAACCATACTTTCTCATCTATCAGAGCTCAGGTAAAGGTAGAGCGGTGAAGACACCATAAGAGGGTATGGCGGCATTACATATATAAGACAAAATAATAAATGGCTAGTTCACTATCATCAATAATTCAAATCTTACAGAAGAGAGGAAACTAATGTGAAGTTCACAAAGAATGTATAGACCTCCCGTAATTCCGTTCAGATTAAATATTCAAGGAACGATATTTAATGCATACTGCCGCGATGCCAATGATATAAAATATACATGGAAAATGATAGCGTGATGATGCATCGATACGGAGATAAGCGGATGGGAATACTCAAGGACTTTAAACGAATGTTACTTGACCAAGCGGAGAAGATTTTCCCTTTTCTTAAATAGGAAGGGGAGCAACAATAAATAAATGGGAAACCCGTTCAATTTAGAAATAAATTTATGTTTTGTAAGTAGAGAAAAGTGCTACAAGAGGAGCTGCCTTCTTCTGAAGACGGTAAATGGTAAGATTGGCATTAAATTATGTCCTGAACAACTTCTTCAGGTATATAGCAATGCGTAATACATCCAATGGAAGGTTGCACTAAAAGAATCAGCAGCACGTAAGAAGTGTTGACAAAGAAAATGACTATACTAAAAAGGGAATAAATGACGGATTAGTAGCTTAAAGATCCTACGACAGAAGTATATGTGTACAAATGCCTCGGTTAACAGGTGATAAATACCGTTCCGGCTACGAAACGGGTCTACGCAAACCGCAAGGACAGGCCCGATCATCTACAACAATGCGTCCAAGGATGTTACTAGCAGGAAGCTTCAAAACTACAGCAGTACTTTATGGCAAGTGTTTCGGGAAGCTACAGATGCACAATTATAGAAAACAAGGAAACAAAGCTTGACTACGCCAACAATACTGACAATTTGTTGTAGTAGAACGCGTGAAGAATATTAAAGCACGATTGACAGCAGTTGATAAACAGATGTACTGAAACACTCTTAATTGCTTTGTAAAATAAGGTAAAACGTTGGTGGATATTGTATTTTAATACCGGTATCCCATATATAATGTAGCAAGAGTAAGTTAATGTCGATAACTGATGCACTGGAGATTTATAGATTAGGCGAGAGGATGACCAGTTATATTAGTTAAAGGTAAGAACCCAAGTATTCATTGGGGCTTTATCAGTAATGCGCCAATGGTATCTAAGTTGGAGATATAACAGAAAGGATTTTTGAAGCTAATAAAAGTATACGACAAGTGGTGCGCTAAATCCAACAGTAGTGTGTAGCCCAGGAAAGAAAATCATGTCTGCACAGTAAGGGATAAACTCGATGGAAATAGCAAGTACTACAGCACTAAGATTGCGGTGTCATTAGTAGCTGAATAATGGATACCGTAAAAAATTGAACTGGATTAAACGACGTTACCTTTTCAGATGATTTTAACGAATTTTGCAGAAATTGTGTTGAAATAAAAACTAAAGAAAAAGAGTTAAAAAATATAGCGCAATGAAGATAGTGAAAGGAGGTAAGCTGACAGATAATATTAAATTAAAGTGTACCTTAAAGGAAAGGAGTAAAAAAATCAGACTGAAGGCAAAACTTAGTTTAATTATTAAAATATAAAGTACTAATCAAATAACGGGCAATGTCGTTTTTTATGAAAAAAAGATTGCGGGTAACCTACTTTTGGATTACCATAAATAACTACCAGAGATAAATAGGAATGAAAGACAATTCCTGTAAAGAAGCTAGACTTTAATAATTCTCAAAACGAATATCTAGGAAAAAGAGGATATAAATTCTTAACGAGTAGATTATCGGTCTAAACAACAGTATGAACACAGATTATTTGAAGTCATTGGGAGTGATGTTCAAAACTGGACGTTCGAATATGAGTGGTTTCCGCAGGCAGATAATGTTTAACAGAAATAGCAAGCCGGAAAAAAAGGATTGCCGTAGCTTGATTTGGCGACAACCCAGAGGTAGATCGATCAAGAGGTGGGAGAGTTGATAGCCGGGTTTGCGATTGACTTCTGTTGAGGAAGGAAATTATTCAATGAATCTTGATATATATCGTTTCGATGACGATGAATGTCTGTTGCCAATCTTCTTATAGGGCGGAGAAAGCAGGACTTCCGGTAAGCTTAGAAAACATTCAGAATGAATTT
>JABUQX010053364.1:0-24299 GCA_015478945.1 Trachelipus rathkii
GAGTGAGGTAGGTGTTAGTGTGGTAGGGGTAGTATATTTAATTATATGATTAGTATTATAGTATATGTAATAGTCGTATGGGGAGGTATTGATATAGGTTTATAGTATAATAGTGTTTAGGTATATGGCTAATGAAACAAATTTCAGTCACTCGGTTGGTTATAATGCAAGTAATTAATACCTGAGTTAATTCTACATACAGGTGTAGATAATTTTTCTACCTTCTCAGTCGTGGTTCCAAAGTCCTCATGTTGATATGTGGCCTTGGTTCTTCTTCGCCATTGTGTTCCAGGTTGTTCGAATAACGGGTGGAGTGAGTTGCTGTGTTGCTTGTTGGGCAATATTTTACTGGGTTTGAAGTTGACCGTGCTTTGAATGGCCTTGAGTGGAATTGGTTGGTTCTGTAAGGACGATCGGGTGTCCGACCGTTTGTTGCTATTGTTCTTGGCATCTTGAATTATATAGTAGTTATTGGGTGGGGGGGTTGGTATCGGGTGGGGTTTGGCTTGTGTATAGGTATATTCTACAATTCAATATCGTGGTGCGTTTACGATATACTAAACACTGGTTAGTATTTCTTGATATATATTGGCATATAGGTATATATATCGTAGTCATACATATGAAACTATATAATAAATATATCTACTACTAGTACTATATATGTTAGGTCTATACGGAATCGGAATTCGAGATCGGAATCCGAATCGGCAATGCCGGGCGCTTTGACTGGTATGCCGGCATCGGGATCGCGGCCATCTGGCTCGGAGAATTTGGAAGTCGTCTCATCACTAATAGTATATAGATCTATATAATATATAATATATAATATATATATATATTAATATATATTGAAATATATATTGGTGTAGTTTATGATATATATATATATTGTATATGATTCATATTAGTATAGTGGCAGGTATAATATATTGGTTAGTATATTATAGCCGTATAGTATATAGTTATGTTACTAGCGTATCGTATATAGTATGTGAGGTCCCGGTGATGATTTATCTATCTACTATTTATTACTCTTCCTCATACTATATTTGAGGTAAAGGTTGTTAGGTTGTGGTGTATTAAGGATTATTACTGCGTCTCGGGGTTGGGGGTAGGGTCGGTGGGTTGGGTTATTTATACTCTATAGATGATCATAGCAGTTTAGCTATAGCTCAGTATATTATATATGCGGTATATACTAATATAGTATATTAATAACTACGTATATAGTCTCTACTATATTATTATAGTCATCTATATCTATAGATATATATCATATTTGTTAGCGTGTTCGCGTTTATACATGAGCGGGTGCTCAGGTGGGTAGTATGATATTGGTATGGTTTTATAATAGTGGTGATTGTGTGTTGTAGATTACCTATATTTGTGAGTACGTGTTATGTTATATATTGTTATTAAGCCGGGGGGTAACGTGTATCCTCGTCGTTTTGTAGTGTGTCCTAACTAGTTATATATACGGGTAGGTGATTCTTTATATATATCTATTCGTATATATATATACAACATATATTGATGATATATAGTCTATTGGACTTATTTCTATTATAGTGGGTTGGCTTTATTTGCGTTAGTTCGTGATGTAGTTCCTGCGCGGATAGTGTAGTTGGTGTGCGTGTTGTTGAGTTACGTTACTTAGTCTGGTATGAGTTGAGGTGTGTTCGGGGTCTTGAGTTTCGTAGGGGTAGGATTAATGTGTTTAAGTGAGGTACGTAGCGTAGGGTAGTGCGGTTTTGAAGGGGCTTTTCTTTGTAAGGTCTATAATTAGTATGACGGGTAGGTATATTATATTATACGGTGAGATGTGGTCTGTACTATGGTGCTACTCTGTTATGATGGTAGGGGGCTTATTTTATGTATATGTTTATCTACTAGTATAATATTTACGTGTTTATGACCTCAAAGGTGGGTCAGGTTTATGTGTTGAGTTTAGTTTTGTGTGAATGTTTGTGTGATTCAGTATCTTCTTTGTATTTTGTATTGTTGGTAGTTAGTGTGTTTATAGGCTTAGGTGATGGGCAATGGTAGTCGAAACCCCATCATTGGTCTTGTAATAAGAAAAAGAGATTACATTGTTTAAGGCTGTGTTATAAAGAAGTAGGAATGCTAGTTTTCACCGTGATGGACAATATGTGCAGACCTTCTGTTTATGTTATCTATGTGTATCTTGTTTGTTGATTAGGGTGGTGTACGTTTCCATTTCGATTCCTATTCATTTTCATCTTATTATTATCTATCGTAATTGTTCATATTATTATTATGATTCTTACTATTAATTATATTATTATTATTATTATTACTTATTTATGTATTTATTTATGTATTTACTTATTATTTTATTTTATTATTATTATTAATTATTATTTATTACTAATTATTTATTATTATATCATTATTGATTCAATTATTATTATTAATTATTATTATTATTATTATTATTATTGATTATTATTATTATTATTATTATTATTTATTATTTATTATTATGTTATTAATTATTACTATTATTATTATTACATTATTATTATTATATTATTGTATTATTATTATTATGTATTATTATTATTATTGATTACTTATTATATTATATTATTACTTATTATTATTATTATTATTATTTATTATGTATTAATTGATTAATTGATTATTATTTTATTATTAGTTATTTATTATTATTAATGTTATCATTATTATGTATTATTATTATTCATTATTATTATTTTATGTATTCGCTAATTATTATTATTCTATGATTATTTTACTTTTATTATCATTCATTACAATTATTATTATCCATTATTATTCTTATTATTATTATTGATTTTTATTATTATAATTATTCTTATGTATTATTTAATTAATTTATTACTTATATATTGGAGACTTATCATTATGTTTTGTTTGATAATTCTTCTTTTTATTATTGTTGTCTAATTCTTCTTATGTTATTATTATTGTTCACAATAGAATTTTATTTCATAATTCTTAAATTCTTATTTATTCTTATTATTATTCAAAATGTAGTATATTATTATTCATTATATTATTAATTTTATTATTTATTATTATTATTATTGATTATTCATTTTTTATTTTGAATGAAATCTTATATCAGCGCAAATTTTTACATACTTTTCACATGTTCTTTCAATTCTTCTAAAATCTAAATAGTTCTTTGTTTTCAGAAGAATCTCGAGATATAAAAAGAAGTTGTATGAAACTTTTTAATATTATCACCAATTATTTCGGCCTGCAATACTTCAGGCATGATCGCGGTTAACTAATTAGTATTACTCCTCAGTAGTGCATTTTCCTTCACAGATTTCTCAATAAAAAAAAAAAAAAAAAAAATTATTTTAGATTAATTTTTGTTTTAAAAAAAAATTTTTGCTGAAAAATCTAAAAAAAATCAAAAAAAGCTTACAATTGCTTGGCAAATACAACATTATCATGGATACTAGGTGTACCTGCAAACACTCAATTTCAAAAACATTCAAGCATCTCATTCATTTCATTAAATTTCAGATTGATGTCCGGCTTCAGTTTTTTAATAAAAAAGAGATTCTGCTATGCGCAGATAGTTGAAATTACGAACTTGAAATAAATTTTTAAAACAATTAGCAATTTCAGCCTGTAAGAGGGGATTTGTGACCGTCGTGTAAATGCTTCCATAGTCTTTACTATTATTATCTATATCTCATTAATTATTATTATTATTATGTATTATTATTATTATTATTATTAGTTATTAATTATTATTATTATTATTATTATTAATTATTATTATTATTATTACTTATTATTATTACATTATTATTATTCTTACTATTATTGATTATTATTTGTATTATTTTATATTGAATTATTATTATTTATTATTATTCATTATTATTATTATTAATTATTATTATTATTATTTATTATTATTATTATTATCTATTACTATTATTATTATAATTATTTATTATTATTATATTATTATTATTATTATTTATTATTATTTATTATTATTTATTATGTATTATTATTATTTTATTAATTATTATTATTATTATATTGATTATTATTATTCATTTTGTATTATTATTATCATCATTCTAATCAATGTTATTATTATTATTATTATTATTATTATTATTATTTTAATTATTATTATTATTATTATTATTATTATTATTATTATTATTATTATTATTATTATTATTATTATTATTATTAATTATTATGTATTATTTTATTTATTCTTGTTAAATTGTATCAGTACATTTTTTAACAGGTTTTGTTTAGTTTAAATTTTATAATATAATCTTATATGAATTATTATTTTATTATTATTATTTATTATGTATTATTGAAGTTAGAGTTGTAGCTGTGGTTGCACAAATTTTTGTTGTACAATCTTTATATATATATTCGATATTTTTATTAATTAAGTTTTAAATATTCGATATTTTTTATACTTAATTTTAAACATTTGATATTTATTCGAATTTTTTTTGATGTTTTCTTCAGATTTAAATTTTCGATATTTATTCGATTATTTTTATTCAATTTTTACTTATTTAATATTTCTAAATTTTTTTACGGCTTTTTTTTTTTTAAACGTAATTACATTTTGTTAGGCCTTATTAATTGTATTATTTTTTATTATTTACAATTATTATTATTACTTATTATTATTATTCTTCATTATTATTATTATTTTATTATTATTATTATTATATTATTATTATTATTTTATTATTAATATAATCTATTATATTATTATTCTTATTCGTTATTATTATTATTATTATTATTATTATTTATTATTATTATTATTATTATTATTATATTATTATTATTATTATTAAAAAAAACTCAATTGATATTATAACAATAGGCATGATATATATATATATATATATATACTATATATCATATTATATCTTATTATATTATATATATCATATATATATATAGTATTATTATATACTATATTATATATTATATATATATATATCTACCTATATATATATAATATATATAATTATATATATATATATATATATCTATATATATATATATATAATATATATTATATAATATCTATATATATATATATATATTATATATTTATTATATACATATATATATAATAAATATATAGTATATATAATTATACTATATTAATATTATATATATATATATATATATATATATAATATATATATATATATATATATATATATATACTAATATATATATATATATCAATATAATAATATATATATAATTATATATATATATATATATATATATATATATATACTGATACTAGGGTAAAACACTAAATTGTGGCTTCTTTTGCCCTCTAAAACGTCGCTATATAAGAGGTTGGTAATTTTAGAAATCCATATTTTGAAATGATGTTTTTTATTCACATAAGTAAAATATGCAGAAAGTATAAAAGTACAAAATGTCCCTCTCTGTTGAGATACTACTCTCTTCCGTAGGCGAATTGGTAGTCCACAGCCTTTTTCCAGCGCGTTTTTTTCCACAATTGCCTCTGACTCTTAGTTTTAGCGAAAATTTGTTATCGAAATTCAAGTCGCAGCCTTTTCCTTGAAGTTTATCTCTCTTGCCGGGAGGATTTCTGGACAGAGTATCTTGAGTGAATTTATTTTTCTGATCTTGATGTGTTAATTTTAAATGACTTTAATCTGACTGAAGTATATCTCAACAGAACGGGTTTATATATCATTTCATTTCGACTTATGCTAAAATTTTGCTCGCGCAAATCTTAAACATTAAAATTTTTACAAAGTTAAATGGAGGGCTACTTTCTGCGCTAAACACGGAGTGAGAAGTATGTTATAACTATTAATACAAGTATAAAAATACCTTCATTCAAATGTATATTCATATTGTGTGGGCATTTGACAATGCCACAAACTATAAAACATGTCAATGAGATAAAAAGAATAAGTAAATACATACATAAAATACTTTCAAATGAAAGCATATTTAATTATGTCCGAAGACATAGGTAGACATACAAACATTTGAAGGCAAAAACCGTATACATGAAATGCAAATATTCAAATGCAAGCATATATGGTTACATTCGAAGATCTAAACATACATACAAATATTTGAATACATAAAAATACAATAGATGTTATATTACAGAAAAAAAAGTGTGCATCTTACACAGCATATTTGGTTCTATCCGTTAAGATATAAACAAAATACAACATTTAATGTACAAAAATGTTTAAGTACATAATTTTCTTGATATGGAACAATTGAGTTTTCACAAGTTAAATAGGCCACATCGATTGAACCGTTGAATCCAGTGAAAGGTCCAGTATAAGGCGTTTCTAAATGTATCCATGATTTGATCAATGCGCAGGTAAATAGTTTTCAAAGCCTGTAGTTACGAGAGAAACATTGCTTGACTATGTAGAGACGAAGTTGCTTGAATTTAGGTCCTTTATTGAAAAAAATTCTTCATACATAAAAGGGAGCAGTCACAGAACCATTTAGAAATTCGAAAAGGAATCAGAGTTCGTAGTGGAATCCAAAAATGAATTTCTGCCCATAATCCAAACTTAAAATGATGAAAGAAATCCATACAGTAAAGGAAGTACATATGTAGAGGGGAAGTTGCTTGAAATTTAGGTTCTTTATTCGAAAAATTTCTTCATACATAAACCATTTAAGAATTTCGAAAAGGAAACGAGAGTTTTCGTAGTGAATCGCAAATCGAGTTTCTGCATAATCCAACTAGAATATGAAGAAATCCATGACGAAAAGGAAGTTTGCTATGTCTAGCGATGTATCCTCCCCGAACTGTGATAGTTGTGAAAAGGTGAAGATCATAATCCAAAATTAATTAAATATGAAAATTGAGTTCGTTTGCTTGAGTCATTTTTGCTCCGAGTGTTCTGATGTGGGATTTGTGTTTATGTAAGTTTTTTCTTTTTCTTTCATTTTGGTGTGTTTTTTTTTGTAGAAGGGGCGTTGATTGAAGTTGCTGGCTGTTCTTCTCGGGTTCACCAATTATATACGGGTAATACTTGCTAAATTGGGTGGCTTCTTTTATGAGCAGGTACCTATTAAGAGGATGGTACATTTAGAAATCCATATTTGAAATGGATGTTTTTATTTAACATAAGTAAAATATGCAATGAAGTAAAGAAGTAACAAAAGTCCTTCTGTTGAGATACTTCCCTCTTCGTAGGCGAATTGGTAGCCACAGCCTTTTCCAGCGCGTTTTCCACAATTGCTTGACAGTCTTCGTTCTAGCGAAAAATTTGTGATCGAAATTCAAGTCGCAACCCTTTCCTTGAAATTTATCTCTCTGGCCGGGAGGATTTCTGGAGAGAGTATGCTTTCGTGAATTTATTTCTTCTGACTCTTATTGTTAATTTTATCTGCTTTTATCTGCTGACTGAAGCAGTATTCTCAACGGACGGGTTTTATCATTATTTAATTCGACTTATGCTAAAATTTTGCCTGCGCAAATTTTAGCATAAGTCACGAACATAAGGATTAAAAGTTTTTACAAAGTTATAATGGAATATACATATATATAGTATATAATAAGTATATATTATTATATATCGTATATTATATATTATATATATATATATAACTAGTTATATATAATATAATATATATATATAACTACTATATCTATATATATATCCTTATATATATATATATATATACTATTATATTATATACTAAAATATATATATAGCTATACTATATATATATATATATATATTATATATATATATATAGGTAATTATAAAAATGTAATCATATATATATTATATATATATATATAAAATTAAATATATATATATATATAATATTATATATATATATATATATAAAGTGTGTGTGAACCACACCCAGTGGTATCCATAGTGGTAGGGACGTGTTTTACGCCAGTTAATTAAAAAAGATGTCGTCCGTATCTTTTTGAAATCTTTTTAAGATAAGAAAATTGAAAATTTTATCTTTTTAAATTTTTTTTTTGTTTGTTGTTGTTTTTCTTTTTTTTATCTTTTCTTTGTAATTAGAGAGAATGAAACATCGACCCTTTTAATTAGACCAACACGCATACTATTAATACCACATTCCACACAAACGAACATTTTCATACTTTTATATTTTAACGGTTGTGTGTGTAGGTGTGTGTGTAAGGTGTGTGTGTGTGTGTGTGTGTGTGTGGTGTGTTGTAGGTGTGTGTGTTGTGTGTGTGAGGTGTGCGTTTGTGTTTTTTAAATATTGAAAAATTAGGACGGATTTTCGCTGTTTTGGTATTGAAAATGTAGACAAAATGAAATAGGTCCTGAGTCACGCAGTGACTCCTACCATCTACCACACAAACAATGTGGTAATTCATGTGGGATCTGATGCTCCGTGTTTTTGGTATGACTAATATGCATTAACTCTTTCAATTACATAATATTACGCCGCAATATTCCTCTCTCTCTCTCTCTCTCTCTCTCTCTCTCTCTCTCTCTCTCTCTCTCTCTCTCTCTCTCTCTCTCTCTGATCTGCTTGCTTGGTTCCTTGGTTTCTGTTACTCAAAGCAGCGTAAACCTCTCTCTCTCTCTCTCTCTCTCTCTCTGATCTGCTTGCTTGGTTCCTTGGTTTCTGTTACTTCTCAAAGGAGCGTAGACTCTCTCTCTCTCTCTCTCTCTCTCTCTCTCTCTCTCTCTCTCTCTTATTTGTTTCTCTCTCTCTCTCTCTCTCTCTCTCTCTCTCTCTCTCTCTCTCTCTCTCTCTCTCTCTCGCTCTCTCTGATTTGCTTGTTTGGTTCCTTGGTTTCTGTTACTCCTCAAAGGGCGTAAAATTCTTTCTCTCTTCTCTCTCTCTCTCTCTCTCTCTCTCTCTCTCTCTCTCTCTCTGATTTGCTTGTTAGGTTCCTGTTACTCTTCAAAGGAGCATTCCACTGACACTTGCAACGAATAACATTACAAATACAATTTTTCTATTTTTCAACGCAACAAGAAGAATTGTACTTAATTGTATATTCTCACATGAATAATTTTCTCTTGCAAGTGTTTGATATTATTAATACGTACGCTTTACATAATTAGCATTGCATAATCCTGCAAGTACAATCCTGGAGGAACCGAACCAGGTCCGGAGACCATGAGGACTATGGCTAATATATTTTACTCTTTAAAAATTTACATCATTTGGGATATTGCAAAACTTTCAGATAAAGCTATGCATTTTCAGAGGAAAATTCGTAATCTATCGCTCACCCAGAGTCGTATTATACGTTAGGCGAAGCATTAACGACTCGCCAGGAAGATCCCTGTTTTTGCTACGATTGTACAATTGTCGATTTTGACCTATGGCGCAGAGAGGTGGGATGACGTTAGTGGATGTGAGAAAGATTCAGGGAGCGGATGAAACCATTGAGAGTTTTGATTTGGAAGTCAAGAAAAGATAGAAAAAGAAATGAAGTAATTAGAGAGAGAGAAGAGGAGAGAGAGAGAGATAGAGAGAGAGAGAGAGAGAGAGAGAGAGAGAGAGAGAGAGAGAGAGAGAGAAAATCGGTGTTTGAAATGGTTCTGAGAGAGAATCTATGTTTGAAAGGGTTTGGAGAAAGAATCGGGGTTTGAAATGGTTTTGAGAAAGAATTGGGATTTAAAATGGTTTTGAGAGAGCATCGGCGTTTGAAATCGTTTTGAAAGAGAACCGGTGTTTGAAATGGTTTTGAGAGTGTATCATCGTTTGCCGGGTTTTGAGAGAGAGAATCGGTGTGTTTGTCGGGTTTTGAGAAAGGGATCGGTGTTTGAAATGGTTTTGAGAGAGTATCGGCGTTTGCCAGTTTTGAGAAAGGATCGGTGTTTGTCCGGCTTTGTGAGAGATTGTGTTTGTCCAGTTTTGAACAAAGTCGTCTCGTCTAATTTAAGGTGGGTGGGACACGAAAATAATGTAGGAGAGAACAATTGCTAGGTGATCTTAGTAGTGACACAGGGAGGAAGAAGACTTAGAGGGAACACTGAGAAAGATATTTAATGATACCTTTCAGGAGACAAGTCAGGAAATTTGTTATGCAGGACTACTTCAGAGCTCTGAAGAGAAAGAAGTTTTCCAACATGTAACCGATATACAGTGGCTATGAAGAAGGCGTTGCTGTTGAGCGCTACAGCGCGTTGTTGCTGGCTGCTACGTTACATACATATATATATATATATATGTAGCGCTATGGCGCAGCAGCGCAGGGCAGGCGCTGGCTGTTGAGCAGCGTTATAGCAAGCAGCGGCGTTGCTGCTGCTACTGCTGGTTGTTGGCTGGTTACTAGCTATATACATGCTAAGGTTACAGCGCGTTGTTATATATATTGGTTGAGAGCAGTATATATATTGTTGCTATATATATATATATATATATATATATATATATATATATTATTATTGGTTATATATATATACATATATGTATATATACATACTATACATATATATAGCAGTGTGGTATGCAATAATCGGCGGTGGTGCTCCAGCAGGATGACTGGATCTGTGGAGCCCTGGAATGCTGGAACGCCGGAAACATTTCCATTTTTTCAGGAATCCTGGTATGTTTTTTAACCGTAGATTTTATTCCGGAGCCGAGCCTGGAGCTGGAGCCTGGAGCGGAGCCTGGAGCCGGAGCCTGAGCGGAGGTTTGGATGACGCGTTTCTTTTCCGCGTTTTTCGAGATTTCAAGCGTTTTTAACGCTTGAAGCGTCAAATTGGGGGTTTTCGAGGTCGGTGATGCGTTTTCTGAGGTTCTGGAACCGGTCAAACCAAGTCAATAGCCGACATGACTTGGAAATTCGTAAGGTCGTCCGATTTTGGTGCTTGAGGTGTCCATCTATGGGTTTTTGGGGTCGAATCCGTTTTTGAGGTAAGTGAGGCGTTTGGAACAGAAAATTTAAGTTAAATGCCGACATGACTTGGAATTTCGTAAGGTCGTCAGATTTAGATGCTTGAGGTGTCCATCTATGGGTTTTTTGGGTCAGGGAAACCGTTTATGAGGTATGTGAGGCGTTTGGAACAGGGAATTCAAGTCAAATGCCGACATGACTTGGTTGGAAATTCGTAAGGTCGTCAGATTTTGATGCTTGAGGTGTCCATCTATGGGTTTTTTGGTCAGGGAAGCCGTTTATGAGGTATGTGAGGCGTTTGGAACAAGGAAATCAAGTCAAATGCCGACATGACTTGATTGGAATTTCGTAAGGTCGTCAGATTTAGACACTTGAGGTGTCCATCTATGGAGGTACGTGAGGCGTTTGGAACAGGAAATTTAAGTTAAAAGCCGACATGACTTGGAATTTCGTAAGGTCGTCAGATTTTGACGTTTGAGGTGTTAAGTTATGGGTTTCTTAAGTCGGGGAAGTCGAATCTGAGATCGTTGAGTCTATTGAAGCAGGGAATCCAGGTCAAAGGCCGACATGCCTTTGACTTTCTCTGAAATTACTAAGTTTTACACTTTTGAATGGTCAAATTAAGGGTTCCTAAGGGTGGTGAGACCAATTTTGAGGTCAGGTTGGCCAATATTTGAGGTTAAGAAGGGCTAGGAATAAGTCTTATAACCCACACTTTTCTTCACCACTCAATTTAGATGAGTTCTAGTTGACTTGTCTTCTTCAAACTAGGCTCCCCATATAAGGGTGACGTAACCTCATTGTAGACGAGGTTACGTACCCGTGCTCACCCCAGAGGGTGAGCCTCCCCCTAAAAAATCGAATGTTCGTAGAAGGTTGAAATTTGGAGAAAGGATTCAGAGTCGGGTTTCTGGAAAGAATCGGGGTTTGGAATCAGAGGAATTGACAACGACACCGGTGCTGGAGCCGGTGCGGTGCCTAGTTAGTAAACATTCGTTTAATAATACAATATTATTACTATTCACATACCTGATCCTGTTCTATCATGTACATATCGTCAATTTCAATGCATCTTGCAAAGATAACCCGTCTTTCTAAATGTTCAAGACTGACATTTATATTTTCAAATCTCATTTTCTTTTTATAAATGCTAACTAATATAATTTTTTTCCTTAAACTGAAACATGCATATATTGATTGCTATTTTTTTATGTTTTTATTTTACATTTATACTTTATGTTTAATTTAATTTTTATTTTTTTTTTTTTTTTTTTTTTTTTTTTTTTTTTTTTTTTTTTTTTTTTTTTTTTTTTTTTTTTTTTTTTTTTTTTTTTTTTTTTTTTTTTTTTTTTTTTTTTTTTTTTTTTACATATTTTTATTTGTTTTATTTATTTATTTTTGTTTTATTTGCTTTTAAACATTTTGTTTTTACTAAAAAATTTATTCTTTTCTTGTTTATAACGTAAAAATTTGCATTTTTACATACCTTAAAGCAGTAAATCAGTAAAACAGTAAATCAAACTACCCTCCATGTCCACATACCCATCCATGATCTACTGATCTATTGATCTATTGATCTATTGATCTATTGATTCAAGTCATATTTTGTATAACATAACACAAAACTTTTATTTATTTTGTTTTGTTTCTTTAAACTTTTCGTTTTTACTAAAAAATTTATTCCTTTTATGTTTATAACTTAAAAAATTTTGCATTTTTACATACCTTAAAGCAGTAAATCAGTAAATCAGTAAATCAAACTATATCCAACCACACTCCTACCCTTCCATGATCTATTGATCTATTGACTCAAGTCATATTTTGTATAACATAACACAAAAACTTTTATTTATTTTTGTTTTGTTTCTTTAAACTTTTCGTTTTTTACTAAAAAATTTATTCTTTTCATGTTTATAACTTAAAAATTTGCATATTTACATACCTTAAAGCAGTAAATCAGTAAATCAGTAAATCAAATCTGCCCTCCATACCCTCATACCCATCCATGATCTATTGATCTATTGATCTATTGATCTATTGATCTATTGATTCAAGCCATATTTTGTATAACATAACACAAAAACTTTTATTTATTTTGTTTTGTTTTCTTTAAACATTATGTTTTTACTATAAAAATTTATTTATTTTGTTTAATTTGTTTTAAATATTTTGTTTTTACTAAAAAATTTATTCTTTTTATGTTTATAACTTAAAAAAAAAATTTGCATTTTTACATACCTTAAAGCAGTAAATCAGTAAATCAGTAAATCAAACTGTAACCATCCATCCTCCTGCCCTTCCATGATCTATTGGTCTATTGATTCAAGTCATATTTTGTATAACATAACACAAAAACTTTTATTTATTTTGTTTTGTTTCTTTAAACATTTATTTTTTTACTATAAAAATTTATTTATTTTGTTTAATTTGCTTTAAATATTTTGTTTTTACTAAAAAATTTATTCTTTTTATGTTTATAACTTTAAAAATTTACATTTTTACATACCTTAAAGCAGTAAATCAGTAAATCAGTAAATCAAACTGCCTTCCATACCCTCATACCCTTCTGTGATCTATTGATCTATTGATCTATTGATCTATTGATTCAAGTCATATTTTGTATAACATAACACAAAACTTTTTATTTATTTTTGTTTTGTTTCTTTAAATATTTTTTTTTTACTGTAATATACAGTTAGTATCGAGGTTAGAATTTAGTTCTAAAGATTTAGAAGGATTTGCTAGGAACAGAACAAGCCCATACCTCTCATACTTCAGATCTATTGATCTATTGATCTATTGATCTATTGATCGTCAGCATAGGAAGAACATAACACAAAACTTCTTATTTGCTTTGCCTGTTTCTTTTATCCTCAGCTAAAATTATTCCTTTATAGCTTATAGACTTTAAAAATTTTTTGCATATTGTTAGTAAACAAATGCAAATAACAATCACTATCTTCATACCTCACCCATTGGATCTGTTGACAGTTCAGGGCTAGTGAATATGGTCACTGTGCTTTATGCTGTCTCTTAAATTGCTTTTCACTGTACTTGTTTTTTTCATGTTTAACTTCGTAATCTGTATATAATATACTATGTAAACAGTAAACAACTGTTCTTCCACTTTCAGTGTACCACCACATCTATTGACGAGTTGACTATTGATCTATTGGTCTGTTAGCCATATTCAGGTGAACATAACACGTGTCTTTCTTTATTTATTTTTGCCTAGTTTCTTTAAACAGCCATAGTTTTTGCTCATGTGCTCTACTTATTTGTTTATTCTTTGTTTAAATATTTACTTTTAGCTACCATGTTTATTTACATCTGCAGTAAATCAATAAACAGTAAACAAACCATCCATTTTCCTAGTTCTTCCATGATCTACCCATCTGTTGACTCGTCAGCAGCACATAACACAAACTCTATTTATTGTTTCTTTAAACTTTCAGTTTTTTACTGTATTCTGTCTTTTCATGTTTAGTAACTTGAAAAATTTGGCATATTTACATTGCCTAAGTGTAAATCAAATGTCTACTTCATACTTTTCTGTGATCTGTTGACTATTGATCTGGTTGATCCATTGATCTATTGATCTATTGATCAAGTCATATTTGTATAATTATAACACAAACTTTTATTTACTTTTGCTTTGTTTCTTTAAATATTTTGTTTTTAAAAACCATTCTTTTTATAATGATAACGTAACTTATTATTTGGCATACGCAGCAGAATCATAAACAACTGCCTTCCATACCATACTTCCTGTGATCTATTAGTAGCTGATCCATTGATATCTATTGACTAGTCATATACAACACAAAACTTTATTTTTGTCTTTGTACTTTCTTTATGTTTAGGTAACTTAAGCCCTGCATACTCTACATACCTTAAAGCAGTAAATCAGTAAACCAGGCCAAACCATCCATTTCCGTTCTTCCATCATAGAGAACATAATCAGTCAGGTCCTTTGTTTATTTGTGTTTCGTTTTTGGGGCCTGTTTTACTGTACCATTCTTTTCATGTTTATAACTCTAAAACTGATATTTTACAATATCTTGTTAGTAAATTGCAATCAGTAAATGTCTTCCATAACCCTCACACCCTCTGCATCCATTGATCTATTGATCTATTGATCAGCTGATCTATTAGTTGATTCAGTCAAGGCTTTGCGCAATATGAACACAAAACTTTGTTTATTGCCTTCGTTCTTTAAACAGTTTCAGCCATCCAAATTATTCTTTTTATAGCTTACTGGCTTCAGCCTCATTTTTTGGCCCAGCAATAAGGCTCTCTCTGTGATTCATGATCTATTGATCTACTGATCTGTTGATCTGTTGACTTATTGTAAGAACATGGTCATAAACTTTATTTACTCTTTGTCTTTGTTTCCTTTACAGCTTACTAAAATATTTCTTTGCTAGAACTTCAAAATTTGCATATTTGCATATTCTAAAGCAGTAAATCAGTAAATCGTAAATAACTGAATCAACCACTCCAGGTTCTTCACTGATCTATTGAGCACTGAGACATTGTGTCATGCTTTGGAGTATAACGCAAACTTTGTTTCTTAAATACTCAATTTTTTTACTAAATATTTTTTCATGGTAACTTCAAAATTTTAGATATTTACATGGTTTGTGTAATCAGTAAATGGTTCTTCCATACCGTTTCAACTGCTGATCTGGTTGATCTAGCCGATCTGGCTGAGAACTGCTGGTACCAGCTGATCAGTCATATAGGTCTTTGTATTGCCTTGCTCTTCAAACAATATGCTTTACTATGCCTAGGCTTGCTTGGCTTAATTTGTTTTACAGCTTACTAAAATTACTTTTCATGCTTATATCCTGTAAATTACATACTACAGCGCAGCAAATCGTAAACAGCAACAAATGCCTTCACTCAAGGACCTCATGAATCACTTACTGATCTGGCTGATCCATTGATCTGAGTCATATTTTGTAGCACATGACAAAAACTTTGCTTTCATTTTTAGCTGTTTTGAACTCAGTTTACTGTACCTGATGCCACAGCTTAACTGTGCTCGGCATGGTTTGTTACGGCTTGCAGTAAACAAATCAAAACAACCGGGGAATTCAGTTGGTCCCTTCCTTCTGTGGTCCGCTGATCTGCCGAATCTTGCGCTGACTATTGCGCCCAGCCGATCCATTGATTCGAAAACAGAAGCTTGCATGAATATGGAATACAAAAACTTTATTTATTCCAGCCTTGTTTCTTTTAAATATGCTTTAATATGTGCCATTACTAGCTTAATTTGCTTTAAATTTTGTGCACTAAAATTTATCTATGTTATAACTTCAAATTCTTTGTATATTGGCCTGGGCAGTAAATCAAAATACACCGAACAGGTTCCCTCATCCTTCCGTGACATCCATATTGATTGGATCTGTTGACTTCCAGTTGACCAAGTCACACTTAGATCATGGAACATTAAAACTTTGTTTGGTTTAGCCTGTTTCTTTAAACACAGGCTTGCATTGAGGTGCCTGTTTGCCTTAGCACTCGTTCAAATACTAGCTTTACAAAATATTCTCATCAGTTTATATCTCTGTGCCTGTAATACGCTTGAATGGCCTGTTAGTAACAAAATATACCCTTTCTGGTGATCTATTGATTCATGCCGATCTGCTGACTGTCCACCTATTGACCAAAGCCCATTCAGGAACATGTCGTGCCCTTAGTTTAGCCTTGCCTCTTGTGCTTAAATCTTGTTTACTGTGTTATTTCAGCTATCTCAGCTTTAAATATTTGTTTTTACTGTAATTTATTCTTTCTTTATGTTTCATAACTCGCTTAATATACCTAAAGAAGGTAAACAATCAAACAAGCCAGAGTCTGTTGGCCTATTGATCTGATCTGAGGCTGATCCATTGACTAAAGTCATATTTGTAAGGAATATACACGTGCTTAGTTTTGCCTTTGATTTTCTTAAGCTTTCGTTTCTTACTAAAAAAATTTATTTATTTATGCTTATTCTGTTTAAAATATTTTGTTTTAATTAAAATTTCTTTCTTTTATGTTTATAACTTAAAATTTACATTTTTTTACATTACCTTAACAGTAGTTCAGTAAATCAGTAACCTGTATCTAGTTACCCTCATACCCATGACTATATTTGTTGATTCATTGATCTATTGACCAAGTATCTTTTGTATAACATAACATAAAAATAAATTTTGCCAGGCTAAAGAAGAAGTTAAAGAAGAAGAAGCATACAGCCAGTTATTACGCTGAAGCAATGGTAATATACGTGCCCGTTAAATGAAAATAGCGGTGCAACAGACTTTTTTCAGCATACCACGCTGACCTTTGCCATTAACACAATATTGAAAACTAAACAAAATACAGCAATACCCTAGTTCAACCGACAGCGGCGCTGGTCGCGTGTTCAGCCCAAAGCCCTGGTCTCACCAGCAGAGCATGGTATGGTATCCGGCTCCTACTATACACACAAACGCCTCGCAATATTATTATTATTATTATTATTATTATTATTAGTTATTACAGTTATTATTATTATTATTATTATTACAGTTATTAGCAGTTATTATTATTATTACGCTGGTTACATTGCCATTACAGTTGGGTTGCCACAGCAGGTCGGGCTCACAGTAGCGAACATACCAAACCTCTGACACACACCACACAGGTGGCATATGACAAGACATACAATGGTTGGGCTTAAATGAGGAAGAGGTTTATTTACCAACAGCCATATGATCAGTAAGGTAGTACGATGATTGTATGGCTGTTATTAAGTAAAGTGTCTATATTTATTGTGTGTGTGTGTGTGTGTGTGTGTGTGTGTGTGTGTGTGTGTGTGTGTGTGTGTGTGTTAGGGTTTGTTATGTTCATATATTAGTTGATATAATAATAATAATAATAATAATAATAATAATAATAATAATAATAATAATAATAATAATAATAATAATAATAATAATAATAATAATATTTGAGCGGTTGTGTGTATAGTAAAGATTGAGATTGCTATGCTGACTTCTGCTGGTAAGTTGAAACTTTTAATTTTAGTTACCTTGTTAACGAATGCTGTATGTCAGTTGGGCTAGGATGATATGTATTTTTTGTTTAGTTTTCAATATTACAATGTTAATGTAAAATTAACATTAATATTTTAGAGATATGTTTGAAAAAGTGTTGTATATTTTCATTTAACTTGAACGTATGATATATTTAACAGCAACAACAACAACAACAACAACAACAACAACAACAACAACAACAACAACAACAACAACAACAACAACAACAGCAACAACAACAGCCTCAGCAAAGAATTTATTTTTATGTTATGTTATACAAAAAGATACTTGAATCAATAGATCAATAGATCAATAGATCAATAGATCATGGAAGGGTAGGAGGGTAGCTAGATACAGTTTGATTTACTGATTTACTGATTTACTGTTTTAAGGTATGTAAAAATGTAAATTTTTAAAGTTATAAACATAAAAAGAAAGAAATTTTAATTAAAACAAAATATTTTAAACAGAATAAGCATAAATAAATAAATTTTTTAGTAAAAACGAAAAGTTTAAAGAAAATCAAAACAAAATAAATAAAAGTTTTTGTGTTATGTTATACAAAATATGACTTGAATCAATAGATCAATAGATCAATAGATCAATAGATCAATAGATCACAGAAGGGTATGAGGGTATGGAGGGCAGTTTGATTTACTGATTTACTGATTTACTGCTTTAAGGTATGTAGAAATGTAAATTTTTTTAAGTTATAAACATAAAAAGAATAAATTATTTTAGTAAAACAAAATATTTAAAGCAAGTTAAACAAAATAAATAATTTTTTAGTAAAAACAAAAGGTTTAAAGAAACAAAACAAAATAAATAAAAGTTTTTGTGTTATGTTACACAAAATATGACTTGAATCAATAGAACAATAGACCAATAGATCAATAGATCAATAGATCAATAGATCACAGAAGGGTATGAGGGTATGGAGGGCAGTTTGATTTACTGATTTACTGATTTACTGCTTTAAGGTATGTAAATATGCAAATTTTTTTAAGTTATAAACATAAAAAGAATAAATTTTTTAGTAAAAACAAAATATTTAAAACAAATTAAACAAAATAAATAAATTTTTATAGTAAAAACATAATGTTTAAAGAAACAAACCAAAATAAATAAAAGTTTTTGTGTTATGTTATACAAAATATGACTTGAATCAATAGATCAATAGATCAATAGATCACAGAAGGATATGAGGGTATGGAGGGCAGTTTGATTTACTGATTTACTGATTTACTGCTTTAAGGTATGTAAATATGCAAAAAATTTAAGTTATAAACATAAAAAGAATAAATTTTTTAGTAAAAACAAAATATTTAAAGCAAATTAAACAAAATAAATAAATTTTTATAGTAAAAGCATAATGTTTAAAGAAACAAAACAAAATAAATAAAAGTTTTTGTATTATGTTATACAAAATATGACTTGAATCAATAGATCAGTAGATCAATAGATCAATAGATCAATAGATCAATAGATCACAGAAGGATAGGAGGGATAGCTGGATACAGTTTGATTTACTGATTTACTGATTTACTGCTTTAAGGTATGTAAATATGCAAATTTTTTGTTATAAACATGAAAAGAATAAATTTTTAGTAAAAAACGAAAAGTTTAAAGAAACGAAACAAAAATAAATAAAAGTTTTGTGTTATGTTATACAAAATATGACTTGAATCAATAGATCAATAGATCAATAGATCAATAGATCATGGATGGGTATGAGGGTATGAAGGGCAGTTTGATTTACTGATTTACTGCTTTAAGGTATGTAAATATGCTAATTTTTTAAGTTATAAACATGAAAAGAATAATTTTTTTAGTAAAAACAGAATATTTAAAACAAATTAAACAAAATAAATAAATTTTTATAGTAAAAACATAATGTTTAAAGAAACAAACCAAAATAAATAAAAGTTTTTGTGTTATGTTATACAAAATATGACTTGAATCAATAGATCAATAGATCAATAGATCAATAGATCAATAGATCATGGATGGGTATGAGGGTATGGAGGGTAGTTTGATTTACTGATTTACTGATTTACTGCTTTAAGGTATGTAAATATGCAAATTTTTTTAAGTTATAAACATGAAAAGAATAAATTTTTTAGTAAAAAACGAAAAGTTTAAAGAAACGAAACAAAAATAAATAAAAGTTTTTGTGTTATGTTATACAAAATATGACTTGTGTCAATAGATCAATAGATCATGGAAGGGCAGGAGGATGGATGGTTACAGTTTGATTTACTGATTTACTGATTTACTGCTTTAAGGTATGTAAATATGCAAATTTTTTTAAGTTATAAACATAAAAGGAATAAATTTTTTTAGTAAAAACGAAAGTTTAAAGAAACAAAACAAAATAAATAAAAGTTTTGTGTTATGTTATACAAAATATGACTTGAATCAATAGATCAATAGATCAATAGATCAATAGATCAATAGATCACAGAAGGGTATGAGGGTATGGAGGGCAGTTTGATTTACTGATTTACTGATTTAAGGTATGTAAAAATGCAAATTTTTAAAGTTATAAACATAAAAGAATAATTTTTTTAGTAAAAACAAAATATTTAAAGAAACAAAACAAAATAAATAAAAGTTTTGTGTTATGTTATACAAAATATGACTTGAATCAATAGATCAATAGATCAATAGATCAATAGATCAATAGATCACAGAAGGGTATGAGGGTATGGAAGGCAGTTTGATTTACTGATTTACTGATTTACTGCTTTAAGGTATGTAAATATGCAAATTTTTTAAGTTATAAACATAAAAAGAATAAATTTTTTTAGAAAAAACGAAAAGTTTAAAGAAACAAAACAAAATAAATAAAAGTTTTTGTGTTATGTTATACAAAATATGACTTGAGTCAATAGATCAATAGATCATGGAAGGGCAGGAGGATGGATGGTTACAGTTTGATTTACTGATTTACTGCTTTAAGGTATGTAAATATGCAAATTTTTTAAGTTATAAACATAAAAGAATAAATTTTTTAGTAAAAACGAAAAGTTTAAAGAAACAAAACAAAAATAAATAAAAGTTTTGTGTTATGTTATACAAAATATGACTTGAGTCAATAGATCAATAGATCAATAGATCAATAGATCACAGAAGGGTATGAGGGTGGCTGGAGGGTAGTTTGATTTACTGATTTACTGATTTACTGCTTTAGGGTATGTAAAATGCAAATTTTTTTAAGTTATAAACATAAAAAGAATAATTTTTTAGTAAAAACAAAATATTTAAAGAAACAAAACAAAATAAATAAAAGTTTTTGTGTTATGTTATACAAAATATGACTTGAATCAATAGATCAATAGATCAATAGATCAATAGATCAATAGATCAATAGATCAATAGATCACAGAAGGGTATGAGGGTATGGAGGGCAGTTTGATTTACTGATTTACTGATTTACTGCTTTAAGGTATGTAAATATGCAAATTTTTTTGTTATAAACATAAAAAGAATAAATTTTAGTAAAAACAAAATGTTTAAAGAAACAAAACAAAAATAAATAAAAGTTTTTGTGTTATGTTATACAAAATATGACTTGAGTCAATAGATCAATAGATCATGGAAGGGCAGGAGGATGGATGGTTACAGTTTGATTTACTGATTTATTGATTTACTGCTTTAAGGTATGTAAATATGCTAATTTTTTTAAGTTATAAACATGAAAAGAATAATTTTTTTTTAGTAAAAACAAAATATTTAAAACAAATTAAACAAAATAAATAAATTTTTATAGTAAAAACATAATGTTTAAAGAAACAAACCAAAATAAATAAAAGTTTTTGTGTTATGTTATACAAAATATGACTTGAATCAATAGATCAATAGATCAATAGATCAATAGATCAATAGATCATGGATGGGTATGAGGGTATGGAGGGCAGTTTGATTTACTGATTTACTGATTTACTGTTTTAAGGTATGTAAAAATGCAAAATTTTTAAGTTATAAACATGAAAAGAATAAATTTTTTAGTAAAAACGAAAAGTTTAAAGAAACGAAACAAAAATAAATAAAAGTTTTTGTGTTATGTTATACAAAATATGACTTGTGTCAATAGATCAATAGATCATGGAAGGGCAGGAGGATGGATGGTTACAGTTTGATTTACTGATTTACTGATTTACTGCTTTAAGGTATGTAAAAATGCAAATTTATAAAACATAAAAAGAATAAATTTTTAGTAAAAACGAAAAGTTTAAAGAAACAAAACAAAAATAAATAAAAGTTTTTGTGTTATGTTATACAAAATATGACTTGAATCAATAGATCAATAGATCAATAGATCAATAGATCAATAGATCACAGAAGGGTATGAGGGTATGGAGGGCAGTTTGATTTACTGATTTACTGATTTACTGTTTTAAGGTATGTAAAAATGTAAATTTTTAAGTTATAAACATAAAAAGAATAAATTTTTTAGTAAAAACAAAATATTTAAAGCAAATTAAACAAAATAAATAAATTTTTATAGTAAAAACATAATGTTTAAAGAAACAAAAACAAAATAAATAAAAGTTTTTGTGTTATGTTATACAAAATATGACTTGAATCAATAGACCAATAGATCATGGAAGGGCAGGAGGATGGATGGTTACAGTTTGATTTACTGATTTACTGATTTACTGCTTTAAGGTATGTAAATATGCAAATTTTTTTAAGTTATAAACATGAAAAGAATAATTTTTTTAGTAAAAACAAAATATTTAAAGCAAATTAAACAAAATAAATAAATTTTTATAGTAAAAACATAATGTTTAAAGAAACAAACCAAAATAAATAAAAGTTTTTGTGTTATGTTATACAAAATATGACTTGAATCAATAGATCAATAGATCAATAGATCAATAGATCAATAGATCATGGATGGGTATGAGGGTATGGAGGGCAGTTTGATTTACTGATTTACTGATTTACTGCTTTAAGGTATGTAAATATGCAAATTTTTTTTAAAGTTATAAACATGAAAAGAATAAATTTTTAGTAAAAACGAAAAGTTTAAAGAAACGAAACAAAAATAAATAAAAGTTTTTGTGTTATGTTATACAAAATATGACTTGAGTCAATAGATCAATAGATCATGGAAGGGCAGGAGGATGGATGGTTACAGTTTGATTTACTGATTTACTGATTTACTGCTTTAAGGTATGTAAAAATGCAAATTTTTAAGTTATAAACATAAAAAGAATAAATTTTTTAGTAAAAAACGAAAAGTTTAAAGAAACAAAACAAAATAAATAAAAGTTTTTGTGTTATGTTATACAAAATATGACTTGAATCAATAGATCAATAGATCAATAGATCAATAGATCAGTAGATCATGGATGGTATGTTGGACATGGAGGGTAGGTTGATTTTACTGTTTACTGCTTTGTTAAGCTTGTGTGTAAAAATGCAAATTTTTACGTTATAAACAAGAAAAGAATAAATTTTTAGTAAAAACAAAATGTTTAAAAGCAAATAAAACAAAAAAAAAAAAATAAAACAAATAAAATATAAAAAAAAAAAAAAAAAAAAAATTAAACACAAAGTAAAAATGTAAAATAAAAAATAGTTAGAAAAAATTAAAAATCAGGTATGTGAATAGTAATAATATTGTATTATTAAACGAATGTTTACTAACTAGGCACCGCACCGGCTCCAGCACCGGTGTCGTTGTCAATTCCTCTGATTCCAAACCCCGATTCTTTCCAGAAACCCGACTCTGAATCCTTTCTCCAAATTTCAACCTTCTACGAACATTCGATTTTTTAGGGGGAGGCTCACCCTCTGGGGTGAGCACGGGTACGTAACCTCGTCTACAATGAGGTTACGTCACCCTTATATGGGGAGCCTAGTTTGAAGAAGACAAGTCAACTAGAACTCATCTAAATTGAGTGGTGAAGAAAAAGTGTGGGTTATAAGACTTATTCCTAGCCCTTCTTAACCTCAAATATTGGCCAACCTGACCTCAAAATTGGTCTCACCACCCTTAGGAACCCTTAATTTGACCATTCAAAAGTGTAAAACTTAGTAATTTCAGAGAAAGTCAAAAGCATGTATGCCTTTGACCTGGATTCCCTGTTTCAATAGACTCAACGATCTCAGATTCGACTTCCCCGACTTAAGAAACCCATAACTTAACACCTCAAACGTCAAAATCTGACGACCTTACGAAATTCCAAGTCATGTCGGCAATTAACTTAAATTTCCTGCTCCAAACGCATAACGTACCTCATAAACGGCTTCCCTGACCCAAAAAACCCATAGATGGACACCTCAAGTGTCTAAATCTGACGACCTTACGAATT
>JABUQX010053365.1:0-10000 GCA_015478945.1 Trachelipus rathkii
TATTAAGTAATAATAAGTATTAACTATAAATTAGTTGTTATGTATTAATAAAATATTATAAACTACTATTTAGCTAATTGTGTATCATTATATATATTATATATATTATAGGGTATTATAATTAATCAAATATATAATTACATATACTAAAACTATGAGCGATAAAGTATACTGTCCACTAGTATATAATACATTATATTATTTATTATAATATATATATATATTAATATATTATATAATATATTAAAATTAAATTATATTATTATATTATATTAATTATATATATATATATATTAATATTATCTATTATTATATATATATTATATTAAATTAATTAATTAAATATATTTAATATATATATAATATAAATATATTGATATATATTATAATATATATATATATAATATAATATATAGTATATATATAATTAATATTAATTAATAATATATATATATAGTTATATAATATATTAGATGAATATAATATTCACTTAGCATTAACTTATATTTGGTGATTTGATATTGAATATTGAATCTGCTACTTATGTAAGTTGAAAGTACCAAAAGTGTTCGATAATCTAATAATAAAAAAAAGCAAATTATTATTTTCAGTGAAAGACGTCCAACAAAGTCAGAAGTTTCAATTCAAGAGGAGGAAATGGGTTTGTTGATTATATAGTGGAATTTATTCTTCGGACTAGGGTTGGCCGTCGCACTAGGTGCGGTGCGATGCGGTGCTGTGCGGTGCGGTGCGGTGCGGTGCGGTGTGGGGGCGGTGCAGTGCGGTTTGAGCGAGTACATGTGGGTGCAACAAAAATTAGCTTTTTGTGCTCGTGCGTTGTGGCGGTGCGCAAAATTACGGTGCTAGGCTAACCCGACTTTGGGACTTATTTTGCGTTTTATTTCTTTCGACATTTCATTTATTTTATAAGAGCATGTTTATGTAGTTAATTTCAAATTATATCTTGTTTATTGGAGTTTCTTCTTATTTTGGAGATCTTTTTAGCTTTATTTATCTTATTTACTTGTTTGCGTATTGTTAATCAGAGATTAATTAGGTTTTATTTATTGGAATATCTACTTTTTTATTAGAGCTTATTTAAAACTTATATGCCGGAATTTTTTTTCCACATTTGCTATTGGAGCACATTTATGACGTATTCGTTGAATACTTTTAGTCTTCCTTATGGATGTTATTGATTATTTATTGGTTGTTGATGTATATTTATTACTTACTTCTTCTTATTTATTGACTCATTTCTGATTCCTGACTTTCTTATAAATAATTAAAGGAAATTTTAATTTATTTACTTAATACCTCCTTATTTATTGAGAGTTATTGATGGCTTATTATTTTCTATAATTCTTTGTCATATTTAACGTGTAATGAAGAGCATGATTAGTCTTAATACCAAGTCTTGTTCATTTCTATTAATAAATTCTATTCAATTTTTAGATTCTTTAAACTTATTCATTGGAAATATTTTATTTCTATTTTATGGGACTCTACTTCATAATTATGAACGGAAATTCCAGATGTATTTACTGTCACCACTATTTATTAATTTTAGTATCATAAAAACGTTATTTGATGAATTCTTTTATTATATTTTTGCTTATTGAATAATGCGCTTCTCCTTATTTAATTAACATACGCTATATCTATTTTTTGAAATTTCTCTGTCTATTTGATTGAGGATTTCTTTACTTCTTATTTATTGGAAAATTTTGTCTCACTTTGTTCTATATAATTACATTTTATTCTCTTCTATAAACATTATTATTTATTAATTGGTAAATATTCTTTTTTAATGAAAATAATAAATATGAAAATAATTAGTGAAATATAAAAACATTTTAATATTATTATTTGTAATTTTAAAATAATAATAATATATAATATAATAATATTCATATAATAATAATAATAATTATAATAATAATAATTATAATAATAAGAATAATAAACGGTAGAAGCATTGATTTATAATAATAATAATAATAATATTAATAAATAATATAATAAATATAATAAAATAAATTATAAATAATTTATAAATAATAATTATAATTTATAATTATAATATAATTAATTTATATTATAATTATAATTATATTATAATTATAATTATAATTATAAATTATATTATAATTAAATTATAATTAAATAATCATATTTATAATTATAATTATAATATAATTATAATTATTTTAAAGGGAATAATAATTCTTACGAGAAGAATAATATTGATAACAAAATATATATATAATATAATAATTAATAAAATAATAATAATAATAATAATAATATAAATCAAAATCAAAATCAAAATCAAAAAATATTTATACAGTAACATTAACAATTTTCATCCTTAATGAGTATATATATATATCAACTCACAAGATAATTTATAATATTACAATTTCAATTATATCACTATTAATAATAATTAAGGGTTGTACTAATTTCTACTCCATATCTGAAATGGTAGTTCATACTATATTGCAACACATAGTGTTTGATTAGTCCTTTGAGCCATATATATACTAATTAACATAATACATTCATTATTCTTATATTTCATCATATGAGTTAATTACAGTTAATATAATTTTGAGCATACAACATAATACATAAATACTAGATACCTATCTTCACTATCTAATAGTTTTTTAATTGTTATTTAAATTACAATAATAAATTATTAAAATTAAATTTCAAAATATATAATGGTAATTCGCATAATGATATTAATACCTAGTAACTATCCCGATCAGTGTAGTAGCTATTATATGATTTTATTTCATATACCTATTACAATAAATTTATTATTACAAAATATACGATTGTAAATAAATATAATATATATAATAATTAAATATATATAATAATTATATATATAAATAAAAAATATAATATATAATAAAATATAAATAATAAATATATAATAATATAGTAATATAATAAACTATTGATTATAATAATATAATTTATATTAATAATTAAAAAAATTATAAAATAATATATTAATAATTAATATAATAAACATAGTAATGATAATGATACAACAATAAATTGTAAATATGAATTATAAAATATAAATTAATATTAATAAATTATAAAATAATTCATGAAAAAAGGAAAATAGTATATATGGGTGTCTCCAGCTTCCAAGCTAGGGGGCAGCTTAAAATTATAGAGCTTATATATATATATATATATAATAATATATTATATATATTAATAATTATTTTTTACTTATTTAAATATTATTATTATAATTTTATATATATTATATAATATATATTATATTTTAATATATATTTATATTATTAATTACTATCGCTGCAATTATACTATGATTATATAATTTATAATTAATTGAATCATTGTATTAATAATTATATATTATAATTAATAATTATATAAATAATATAATTAAGTAGACCATATATTAAAACATATAATACTTATAATAGTATATAATATATTAACAAATGATATAATATTTATAAATTATATAAATTATAATATAAATTAATACAAATAGAATATACAAAATGGGAGCAGCTGGGCCAATTTATAATAGATAAATAATAATCACAATTTAATAGAGAAGACTTAGAGAGACAATTATAAATAGAGATTTTTAAATAATGATAATGGATACACGTATAGCTTGAGGTATCTCATGGCACTAGAATTTAATTATGTACTATACTACATTAGTACTTCTTTGTAATATAATATATCACATATTTGTCACAATAATAATCATAATATATAACACGTAAATTTTATCATATAGTACATCAGGTTCACCAATAACTAATAATAAGCAGCCCGTTAAACTATCCTACTATCTTCTCAATTAGATTAAACTATAATAATATATAATATAATAATAATATTAATTACATGTAAGCCCAAGTATTCTTGATCCAATTATTAATTAATAAATATATCGACATAAGATAGATTATAAAACTAAATAAGATATGTAGGCGCTCATAAAAATATATGATTAATAATATATAATGTAGAGTGGTAAATGCAATTAAGTGACTGGAGTACAGAGTTAGTAAATCAATCATAAGCACATTATATCGAACGAGATCGAAGAAAATGAAGTGAATTACATGTAAATTACATTTAAGAATTATTAGAGGTAGACAAAACAAAGAATATTATTTTAGTTATTTCAACATAACATAAAAGAAAAACAGATTTGACAGAGAGTAGTACCTTATAATATATAAATAATAATATAATCCAAATATATATTATGATAGAACCACAATATAAAGTTAACTAAATATGATCTTGACTTATAATTATGAATCACTTATCTAAGTGGTAAAAATATATAATAAATAATAATAAGCTGATATTTTTATACATATATTAACCATATAATCAATAATATTGTTAATGAATAAGATTCAAAATGTTGAAGAAAGGATTGAATAGATATTTGAATTATTACAATGTACACATAAAGCAAGTTGATATATTTACAAGTAAATAATACTCGTATATATTCAAAGAAGATGAGTTATAATAAAATAATAATGAAATTCCAAGAAATACAGGAAATTTTATTAATATCTTATCACACACTAGATTAAATAATAAAATTCATAATAACTATATCGAGTAAAGGATTTGTCTCGCCCAGAGTATGTATATGTAGCATTATATTGATCGGCTCGCATTAATTTATTGCTTAGCCAAATATACACTTAAACAATACTACAGTGATTTAAATAATAATAATTATACAGATCAAGTTCACCAGCTTATTGGCTCGAGGACTGAATTTTGATTATATTAGCGTATTAATAATTAACACTATAATTCATATCATGGATGATTTTTTATTCTTCAATATAACTTCCGATGATAATGACTTAATCCATAACATCAATATTCCAACATATGTATGAATGTGCATGATGAGATGATTATTTTGAGATAGATAATAATTAAGTAGAGATAATAAGGAGATGAGTGAGATGAAAATATTATAACACTGAGATATCTACAATAACTGCAAGATTAACTATCGACAGACAATATCATAATGAGCACTAAATTAGATAATTAATTGAGAAGACGAGCATATATACAATAGAGCGCACTGAATGTCAACTGAAAGGCACTTTATAATCTTCCTAATCAATAAATAATTTATATGTAATATATAATATAATAATAATAAAAAAAAAAATAAGTGAATAATGTTCTTAAATAGCATATAAATGCATTATTTATTGCATATTAAAATATAATTAATATAAATATTAATAAATAATAATCTAAATAATATAATATAAAAATATAATATATATAATTAATTAATAATTAATAATAAAAATAATAATATATAAATATATAAATATATATATTAATAATAAATATATAAATAATTAATATATAATAAAATAATATTAAATATTAATAAATATATAATATTATAATAATTAATTAATATAATTAATTATATAATAATATATAATTATAAATTAAATAAATAATAATAAATAATTTAATTATAATAAATATAAAATTAAATAATATATTAATAATATATAAAGAAAGAAAATAGGTAATAAGAATAGAATTTAATATATTAAATATATAGATATAAAATTAATATATAATATATATATTATTAAATAAATAATATATATAAATATATAATAAAATATATAAAATAATATATAATATATAAATTATATTAATATATAATAATAATAATATAAATAATACATAATAATTAATAAATATCTTATAGATGAGAATATACATAATTAAGTAAATAGGACAGAATATATAAAATATTAACTAACCATATTTATTATATTATAAACATAACGATATAAAAGTGTATATAGAGAAATAATAATATACACATACACTGACGCTTATATGACCTTTTTTTGAAATATATATAATAATTTTAATTAGCATTGTTCTGCGTTTATGACCCACTACTTATAGGACACATTTGAAGCCTATATTGATGCTGATAGACTTAACTGAGAAGAGCATCTAAACCCTCTCATCTTAGCAGCGCAAGAATACCCGAATTTGTTGATTGAGCTCTTCCTGAGAAGAGCCAGTAAAACCAGGTCTTCACATAGAGAGGGCCAGCTGCCCACAATATACTCATAGCACTCATGAGCCACACATAGACTCATATTCCACGCAGCTCTAACCAGATTCACCACTGCATTTTCATCCTGCCAATACGCGTGGCTTATCCCTGCCAAACCCTTCTCCATCCTTGAGCTCTATTTCCACTTCTACTACGCAATATCTTGTGGCATTTCTCCTATCTGGGATGGGTACTAAATTGCCACACAGTGTTGTGTCCTTGGAGGCCCCGAAATAGGATGAAATTTTCTTATAATTCATCATTGTTAATTACGTTATAATTTGGAGCATCACTGCATCACCTGACGCACCGCACTCATCCGTATCATTCCTTTACAATAGATAATTATAATTGTTTTATAATTATATAATATTATATATAATATTAATTAGCATAATTAGATATATATTTATCACTAAGTTGACTAATCCCTAATTACAGATGTAGTTAGCTATATAGTTTTTCTCATATCATATATCAAAAATACTGTTACAAAAATATATTTAATAATTATAATATAATAATAATAAATTTTGAATTACTTTAAAATATATCATAAAAAAAATTAAATAAATAAACAATTAATATAAATAATTAATTAATCAATAATTAAAATATAATATAATATAATTATAATATTATATTAAATCTATATATATAATTAATAATAATATATATAATTAATTTATATAATAATTAATATATATATATAAAATAATTATAATATTAAATTTTTTAATAACAATAATTAATAATTATAAAAAATATATAATAATATATTTATATTAATAATTAATAAATATATATAATATTAACTTAATTATAATATATAATATATATAAAATTATATATAAATAATATATTTAACTCACTATAATTCAATTTACAAATTTACAGACTTAACAATTTAAAATTACAATACAATTACACAGTAGCTATATACATATTCAAATTACAACTAAAACATATACAATACAATTATACATACAATACATATACAATTAATATATTAATAATAATATATATAATTATATAATATAATAATAATAATAAATAAAATATAGTTATAAATATAAATAATAATATAATAATAATAATAATAATTAATAATAATAATAATAATAATAATGAGATATATAATAATTATAATAATTATTAATATTATATATATATATATATATATATATTACTATAGGCTAGAGATAGACTAGTACATAGTATAAATACAATAGTCATTTATATTAGTAATCTTTAATTTGTAATTGAGAAAAGCTAATTATATGAATGAAGAAAGATAATACATAATAGCTTCCAACGAGATCAATTAAGCATTAAGTATTGAAATTTATAATTGAATACCGGTAAAAAGTAGCTTATCTATAACTATCTTTTCATATTCACACGATTATCTTGATTGATAGTTATTTCACACATAAATTTCGAGAAACACACTAATGTTTACAAAAAAATAATAATAATACCAATAAGAGTAACTTCTCACACTGTCACATAATGGACTAAATTTATACTGAAGCCGCAAATAATGAGAGTAGTAAAATAAGATCGACACAATATAATAGTTTCGTGATCCAAACGAGATATATAATACATTAAGAGTAAGATCCGGCTAAGGCGACAGCTCAGAGAGGAGCTTAAGTCACTATGAGCACGCTCAAATAAATAATAAAGGATTACCATTTTAAATTATAATTATATTTATTATGAAGATAAAATTTTAAACGTATAAAATAATACTATTTAATAATTAATATATTCACATTATAAAATTAAAGATCTTTAAGTAAGTAGTAATAAGTATATATTTATTGATACAGTATAATATTAGATATAATACAACAGTATATATATATATAATTCTAGTATAAGAATAAATTAGATAGAGAGTAACTGTGATCATAAATCATAGACACAACTAAGTATAAATATATCAGAACAACTAATATAAGTCTTTCTAACACTATGTACCATGAATTACAATTAATATTAATATATATCTAAATAAAATATATAATAATAAATTTAATGAGATATTTAGAATTACTATACCCACTGAATAAATAAGTATGGTACAGTGAAGAGATTCTGTGAGACTCAATCAATATACATTATATTATTATTTATACTAATTAAAGAAATATTATCTATTGGGAGATTTCCGAATCAAAGTGTACAATAAGAGGTGCTGCCTTTAGTTTAAATTAAAAGTAAATATCCATCCATATGAATTATTTAATTATACACCTACATCTTATTATTAGTGATCATCTTGACGGGAGGTGAGCGCGAGTTTAAATTTCACTATGTTTTGGTAATATTGTTATTATATCTATCTTATTCATATCTCACTGTCATACATTTATGTCTTAGAGTTATAATCACCAGATGTGACAATCATATCATTATACAATACCTTGTGAATAAAAATAAAGAGAGGCAATAAATATATATAATAATTATATAAATAATTATATAAATAAATCTCATAATAATAACAAATAATAAGACTGAAGATTATATATTAAACAATTAAGTACTTGAAGTATGATTACAATAATGATAATATTAATTAATAAAAATACGAGTTAGATAATATGAAAGCTGAGAGTGAAGAAATCAGTCTAAATACAAAATTAAAAATAAATAGATATACAGCAAATGATATGCGATTTTCACTAAATAAAAAATAAAATTATCATTATACAAAAAAATATCAGGAAATACACACTATATATATATAGATAAATAAATAAAAGAATCAGATACACCAGGCAGACACGATAAGATAAGGATATACAGAATTAGAGAAGAGAGAAGAAAATGAGGGAGAAATTAAAGAAATAATCACACCACATCATAATTAATCACCATATATACTACAAACTAATAATACAATGAGACCAGTAATTAATAAAATAATAAAAAATAAAAAAAATAAACACATCATAGAGAAAATAAAATAAGATAGCATCTATGATTAGGATTGAAATGACAGATGATAGCCTTAATTAAATAATAGATAAACATGAGCGAGAGGTGATTCTGTAATATCCACCAAAGTGTAATTCGCTATCTCTAGTCTGATAATGAATTATATATATGCCCTTAATATAGAAAATTCGCAACTGGTAGAAAGAGAGAACTAGCACACATTAGCTCATAACAGTGTACGATACAGAGAACGTCTCTATGCTCCCATAGGTCTGGTTGCATGGTTTATATATCTAACCATTAATAGTACTATGTTTCTTCGTGTTGATGTAAAAATTATTAATCTTTATATTCATATATTGTATATAACATTATTTTAAACCACAAGATAAATAGATTTCAAATATATCATATATCTTAATTACGACACTACAGTCTATGATGAGTATGTTATAAGAGAAATTATATTGGACACAATATAGCCAATCTGGAATAGGACGTATTATCTCAAAGTTCTTACTGACACATCCGTATAGGATAATCGTTCTGTGCATATAATATTTTACAATAAGCTTTTTAGTGCTAATATCGCCTTATAGAAGGCTGGCATCCCACTATCAGTTATAACTCATCTTTATTCTCCTCCTAATATTAATCGTGGTAGGCTAGGGTGGTAGGTTTGAACTTTGACTAAATGTTAAGAAACTTTTGAACACATCATCGCTCAACTATCCTCTCTTCATCCCTATTTGGGAGTTTATGGTATAGTCTATGTAGAAATATAGAATAAGACATACTGTAATATTATTTTAGATATATTTATATTAATAACTCTTAATATTTTTAATACTCTAATCAGGATGAATGCAGAGCATGTGCACGTCTAGGAAG
>JABUQX010053365.1:25000-32500 GCA_015478945.1 Trachelipus rathkii
CTTCTTCTTTTTTCTGTCAATTGTGGTGTTCTTCAGTTCGGTCTTACCTCCTACTTTATTCTTACTTTTCATTAATGATCTTCACCTGCACATCTAACTCTATCCACTGTATGCCGATGACTCGACCCTTTATTCTTCAACTCATTTCAATTCTGCTCCTTCTTTACTTCTAGAATTGCCTGTCTTAATCTTTCCGATTCTATTCTCGCAGATCTGGATAGAAATTCCGTGGGGGGTCGTTTCAACCTTGTGAAATTTAATTTTTTAAAATTCAACTTCTACAAATCTCCTCTCTAAAACACCTTCCCACTTTCCTATCTCTTTCGACGGTTCTCTCCTTCCTGTTGACAATATAAACATCCTGGGCCTTAACATTAGCAAAAATGTCTTGGAAACTTCACATCACAACGGCTGCTAGGGCGGCCTCAAAGAAACTGGGAATTTTGTTTACTGTGAGACTTTTTTTCTTCTTCTCAGTTACCCAGCTATACAAGGGCCTCATCCGCCCTTGTATGGAGTACTGCTCATATCGGGGGGCTCTGTTTCACCCGGCTTTTGACAGGGTCGAGTCAAAGGCCAAAAGACTTATAAACTGTTAAGTTCTTTCCACTTCACTTGACCATCTATCTTTGCGGCACGATGTTGGTGTTTTATCTCTTTTCTATAGGTACCGCAGCGGAAAGTTCGAGGGAACTTGTAACTCGCGTACCACCACCTTTTTGACGCCGCCCTCGTGGCACAAGGGGTGCTGTGTCTGCGTATGTGTGTGGATATCGGTAACTCCAGGCTAGTACGCTGCGGTGCTTCCTTTCCTGCCACCTCTGTTCTGTGGAATTCTCTTCCATCTTCTGTGTTTCCTACTGAATTTAATCTCCCTCACTTCAAAGCTTGCGTCTGTGCTCATCTGCGTAATTTGCATTAGTTGGTGAGCTTCTGAGACGTGTAATACCCCCTCCTTGAATAGGGCTCTGCCCGTGAGTGGTGGTGACAACTATAAAAAAAAATAAAAATACTGTATATTGACCAGTTACCACCTATTTATACTTTACGAATGCTTATGCATGTCTCGTACCTGGTTACGATCGTCGTAAAAGACCTTGCATCTTTCGGCAAAACTGTTTGAAACGTCTGTTAAAGAAGTAAATGGCGAGAGGAAGAGAAGATGGGTGATTAATGTATTTAGAAAGGGTAAATTTTATTTGCTTGCTGTGACTGAAACAAGGATGAAAGGAAGAGGTGAAAATGAGAGGCGTGTATGTGCTAGAGTAGAGAAAATGAAAAGGGGAAAGGAGGTATTGCGATTTTGATAAGTGATTTGGGGCAAAGAGCTAGTGTAGGTTTTGTTTGTGCGAGTACTAAAATATTAATTATAATTGTATGTGTGTTTGTAGCATCTGTTACATCTGAGGGTAATGTTCAGGAGAGTGAAACTTTTTTGATATTTTGAAAGTTATTTTGGACGGGATGAGTTGGAGTTTCAGATTGAATGGGTTGGGCAACTTGAATGGTTGGATAGGTTATCTAAAGAAAGAATGCATTCCAGGCGTCATTGGGGTTGCGAAAAAAAATGAGAATGGTAGGAAGGTGATTGATTTCTGTGAGGAGAGATATGTGTGTGTAAGTAATACATTCTTCGAGCATATATTCATAAGTATAAGAGAGTTGGTGTAGGTAGAGATGGTGCACTAGTGAAGAGTATGATTGATTCTGTGCTGGCGAAGAGGGTGTTGAAGTATGTGATGGATGTTGAATCAATAAAGGGTTGGGCATTGGAAAATTAGATCAATATGTTGTTTTATGTAAAATTAAGCTGGTGTTGGTATGGATTGAGAGGAATGAGAAAAGGAAGAAATTGGGAAGGATTAGAAGTAAAAGGTTTAATGAAAAAGGTTATAATTATATGAAATAACATGTTAATATGTCAGTCTTATATGAACAAGATGAAACTGAGCATTCTTGTCTCAAGTGAAGGAATCATTTGTTAGTAGTACAAGAGAAGTATGTGATTTGCTAAAGTATGAAGCAAGAGTGTCAATAGTAAATGACGGAATAAATAGGTAATGCAAGTGGTTAAGAGGAAAATACAGGCCCGTTTGAATATGCCAAAAGCAAATATTGAGGATTATAAAGAAAGTTGAATGGAAGTAAATAAGGAGGAAAAATGGAAAATTTAGAGTTACATACGTAGAAGAAAAAAAGAGCAAAATGAACAGTTTGGAAGAAGGATGAATGAAGACATTCAAGGATAAAAAAGAGTTGCTAAGGAAGAGAGTGTGAAAAGTTTAGAAATAGAGTAAGGGGAATTTTCATATAATAACGAATATGAAACGTTATTCTGTGAATGATGAACCGGACGTAATTTGAGAGCTTAGAGGAAACATTCCAAAAGTCTGCATGACTTTGGCAGTGATTAGGAGGTGATTATGAATGTGTACTGGTTTGATAGTGCCAGAAGAAATAGGTGTTTTGAGGAGGAAGTAATTAGTAGGAAGAAAACAAGTAATAAGCAGAGTGAGAAAGTTCAATAATGGTAAATCAGTAGATATAGATGAAATTACTGTGGAATTATTAAGAATGGAGTTGAGTTGTGATTGACAGAATAGGGAAGTTTTATAACAGAGTTTGTGAAGGGTATATTTCAAAAGATTGCTAGAGAAAAATGTTATTACCTTTATATAAGGTTAAAGGTGATAAGGGGAACTGATGAAACTATGAGATAATTTATTTATTGAGAGTTGTAGGGAAGATATATGCTTGTACATTGGTTGAAAGAATTCGTTGACTGAATGAGGGGATAATCTCTGAAGAACAAGGGGAATTTATAAGTGGTAGAGAATGTGTAGATTAGATTTTCACATTGAAGCAAATGAGTGAGAAAATGAGATAGAAGAACAAACTGTATTTAAATTTATGTTCTTGCAACTCGTGGGTTAAATTTTGCCCACACTTTAAAAAAAAAAAAAAAAAAAAATTCTGTTCAATTTCTTTCACGTTCCAGGTATTCCTCAGGGACATATTGAAATATATGTACACAAAATTTCATAACAATTGGTTGAAAAATAAAAAAGTTACGAAGAGTTAAAGTGTGGCCTGGACAAAAAGATGCCCACACCGTGGGTGCGTGGTTACTCATAGGAAAATTTGAAACTTATTTTTTCGCTATATTGATATAAAAAATTGGTTTAGTACAAATCTAGGAATATCCCTGCCAAATTTAAACAAATTCCGATGTATATATATTCTTTTTTACAAATTTTTCAATTTTTTGATACAATTTTACAAACGTACGGGTGGGCAAAAAATGCCCAAATTTCATATAATGTTTAACTAACAAATATAACAAAACTCTATAGAACAATTCTAAACCGACCGAATTACATAATCTGTACCTAAAAAAGTGTCAAAAAATAAAAAAAAACAAAAAATATGGGGTGGGCAAAAAATGACCCACGAGTACTTGGGCGCTTAATTTGCCCACCGGTACTCGCGAGGGTTAAGACATAGTTAATATGGAAGCTCCGTAACAGATGTTTTTGAAATATGGTGTTGGTCTAGGTAGAGATAGTACCGAAGTGAAAAGATGATTAATTTTTTTCTTGGGAAGATGTTGAATTATGTGATGGATATTGAATCAGTGAGGTGGGTGTTTAAGAACAAATGGAGTGGAGAGTAAATGGTTTAATCTTAATAGTGATTTAAGGCAAGATTGTGTTATGTCTCATTGCCTATATAATTTGGATATGGATAGTGTGAAGAAATAATAAAAGATTAGGGTAGAAGGGAATGGTGTTAGGCTGGTGGAGAATAGAAGATAAAGCGGAGGGTCCCCTTCATATTGTGCGCTGATGATCTGGTTTTATGTGGTAAATCTGAACAAATTCGAGATAATTGGTAGAGGTGTTCGGCAGGGTGTGTTAAAGGAGAGGTTTAAAAATAATTATAGATAAGAGAAAGGTAATAGTATTGGGTGAGGAGAGTTCCCAGTGTAAAATCATGGTATATAGTGACCAACTGGAACAAGTATCTTTACCTGAGTTTAAAAATTTAGGCTGTATGTTGGACGAAAAGGGAACGGATGACGCAGATTATAGCAGAAAAGTTATGAGTGATAGGAAGGGGCTGGTGAAATAAAATCTTTAGTTAATGCAAATGGACTAAGTTTTGATGCTCTTGAGTTCTGCATAAGGGTAAGTCGTTACCAATGTTAATGTATTGCAGTGAAACTATGGTGTTAAATAAGATGTATAGATCTAAGGTGCAGTGTGTTGAGATGAATAATCTTAAAGTCCTATTAAGTATGAAAAGAATTGAAAAAATGAGTACTGAGCGTTTTAGGGAGTTGTATGATGTGAAGAAAGGCATGAATTAGGAAATAAGATGATATGACCATATATAAAGGATGGATGATAGTAGGTTGGTTAAGCGTAGATAAGGTGTGTATGCTTATAATAGACAAGCTAAGAGACCTAAGAAAAGGTAGATTGTATCAGCAAAGGACTGTCTGAAGACAAGGAATGTGAATTTGGTTTGCTCAAGCGAAAAGAATGGTGTATAATGGGAGCGAATGGAGATATTTTGTGAGTTTGTGTACGCCTGGCTCAAGGAATGAAACCTAACATTTACCAGATCCTGTTGCTGTGTTGTGAAGCTCTAGTGTAGATATTTGGCTGCTACAGGCTTTCAGTTAAGAGTATGAGTGGATGGTATGGGAGTTTACTATCGACTTACATGTTCTTCTTCATAACTATTTTTTCTGTTTATGTTGTGCATCCTACTCTTATCAGAGAACATGTTATGAGAATGAAGATAGAAATTATATATATGTATAAATATATATATATATATATATATATATATATATATATATATATATATATATATATATATATATATATATATATATATATATATATATATATATATATATATATATATATATATATATATATATATATATATATATATATATATATATATATATATATATATATATATAATATTTTCTAACCATGAGATGACGTTTCATAAGATTTTACAACGTCTGATTTTTTGATGGCATGTTCATAATAAGCAAATGCGGGAAAAACATCGGTGTTTTCTTCAAATCTTTCATAAAAGAGGCAATTTACCAAAAGTAGTTTTAAAATTCCAATTAGCAAAGCTTCCTTGAAACTAATTTCCATTATTTTTAGGTATAAAATATCCTTCTGAAAGTAAAGCAAATTAAAGTGTTTTTAAAACTATTTCTTGTTGTACATACGTCTTCTTATACTTCTTTTGAAAGCAACATCGTTAAAGAATTTCTCCATTTTTTGTTATGAGATGGAGAAGGTACACTAATAAAGGAATTGTGCATAGTATAATCAATTGAACAAGGAGGTCGAGGAAGTTTGTTTAATGGTTATAGTTTGTTTAGTGCTATTTAGTTTTTTTAGCCATCAATCAGGAAATATGAGTAAGTTACAGCGAAAATGAGGTCTATAAAAGTGGTACTTTTAAAATCAAACAGGCTTTCTGAATTCGGATGAAATTAACTCATATTTCCTGTTTGAAGGCCTCAGTTTATCAACAAACTGATGGGATTGAAATATATTCCACGTCGACCAAATTCTTGACCTTAATCTACAAAATAGATATATAAACAATGACACTGCTTACTGCTTCTAGGAAAATGAAAGAACATGATATATATTTCTAAATGAGATTTTTGAAACAGAAGAAACATATTTATAAATAATAGAAAATAATAATAAAAAAAAATTATTTAAGAAAAGTGCACTCATTGGGTCTCTAATTAAAAAGAATAATACAATTAGTTAGAAACATCAGGAGAAGGAGGAGATAGATTTTCTTCTAAATTTCCCTGCCTAAAATCTCACTCAGGAAATATGACTATATCTTGTTCGAATCATTCCACTTCAAAAGTAGCTAAATAATTTCGTCTCTTCAGGAGCTGAACATCTTGCAGGATATTTATTTATTTATTTATTTATTTATTAATTTATTTATTTATTTATTTATATTTGATATATAACATAATTATATTGGGACTGATCTTTCTTTCTGACATATATTAATTAAGAGAAATTTGCTAGAATCTACCCTTTTTTGGACATATATTAATAAAATTTTACTAGCATTCACCCATAAAGTATGATTTCCAACCTATTATGGTCGCTAATTCGAGTGGCGAGTCCTGTACACAAATTCGACAACAACATCAATAACAACAATATATATATATATATATATATATATATATATATATATATATATATATATATATATATATATATATATATATATATATATATATATATATATATATATATATATATATATATATATATATTTATATATATATATATATATATATTATTATATTATATATATATATATTATATATATATATATATATATATATATATATATATATATAGATATATATATTATATATATATATATATATATATATATATATATATATATATATATATATATATATATATATATATATATATTTATATATATATATATATATATATATAAATATATATATATATATATATATATATATATATATATATATATATATATATATATATATATATATATATATATATATATATATATATATATATATATATATATATATATATATATATATATATGTATATATATTATATATATGTTTATATATTCATATAAATATATATATATATTTATATATATATATGTATATATATATATATATATATATATATATGTGTGTGTGTGTGTGTGTGTGTGTGTGTGTGTGTGTGTGTGTGCAGGGTGTCCCTTATGAGTTCATGACGCAGATAAATGTTTTTTTCCTTCTTTCATATATGGTTATTTTGATATTAACAATAAATTTGAGTGCGGTTAAAAAGGATCAAAATTTAAATAAAAAAGTAATTATTTAATACCCTACTTTTTACGCAACGTATCGTTTGGCAGCAACCGAAAACGACTTCGGGATATTTTCTTTAGTGCAAAAATCCTGCCCGAAAACAATAGAAAAAATCTGTTACGGCAAAGTATATATATATATATATATATATATATATATATATATATATATATATATATATATATATATATATATATATATATATATATATATATATATATATATATATATATATATATATATATATATATATATATATATATATATATATATATATATATATATATATATATATATATATATATATATATATTAGTGATGCTGCAGATGTCATTTTTTTCGCATCCGCGGATGCGGATGCGGATGCGGATGTTTAATATATATATATATATATATATATATATATATATATATATATATATATATATATATATATATATATATATATATATATAGGTATATATATATATATATATATATATATATATATATATATATATATATATATATATATATATATCGAGTTTTAGCCACAATCTATTAATATAATTGTTACCAGGGTGCGGGAC
>JABUQX010053365.1:37500-40899 GCA_015478945.1 Trachelipus rathkii
TCACCCATACGAAATACAATCCTCCCTTTTCCTCTCCCCGGTTCACCCCCCCTCCAACCCAACCGACGAAGCTCTTTCGCATCTAAAAGTCATTCCTGATTACTTGGTAATGGTTATAGTTACATGTGATACTCTTAATAGTGCTTTCTCATTTTTTTCCACTGGTAATTATTACTTATTTTTTTTTTATAAATTTTATTTATTTGGTTTCTGAAAATTCTTAACAAATAAATAAAGTTTCCTAAGTTTTTTTTAGCATATTTGTTTTTTGATACTTGGCCCTAAGTAGATGTAGAAATTTTTTTTTTTTGACACCAACGCGGTACTTGGCTCTTTTTTTTTTAAAGTGAACGGAATAGGATATTTTTTTGGTTATGAAAAGATATTTATGAAATTTAAAAAGGGCAAAATTTTACAGGAAAGAAAAGATAGCCCGGATCGGTATTATAGGATTAATTTTTATTTTTGATTTGATTTTGGTATCTGACAAGAAATATGAGCCTGCATTTAATATTTTTTTATAATAAGTTAAAAGTACCATTAACTGCTGTGAAGTTTTTTTAAATACTTTGATTTTTTTTTCTTTTTTTTTATACTTATAAATAGGACTTTAAAACTGCCCTATTTATATGTAATCTATCTGCTCGCCCCACTCCAATCGCAATTTTTTTCCCTCATTAAATAAGTTAAGATAATTTGGTTGCGATTTTTAATTTCTTCTTGATTTTTTTTACACTTATAAATAAAACTTTAAAACGTATGTAAGTTAAAATAATTTGGTTGCGATTTTTAATTTCTTCTTGATTCATATTTTTTTTATACTTATAAATAAGACTTTAAAACGTATGTAATGCTACTCTATATTATTTTCTTATTCTTAATTATATCCTTATTAATATATTGCTGTTCCAGATTTGATATAAATATAACAAAATTAAAAAAGTATAATGCCTAAAACTTCGAATCCTATATGGGACTATTTTAAGGTGAAAGATGATGATATTAGCAAAGCAGTGTGCATACTATGCAAGAAGAATTTGTCCAGAGGAAGTAAAGTACCTCACAAAATGACAACAACAAATCTTCTAAACCATCTCAAAGGGGTGCATAATGCCGTTCACAATAAAATGAAATTCATGATCTCCAATGCTAAATCCTCAAACGAAGCAGTTGAAAATCAAAAGTATTTAACAGATTTTTGCACAACAAAAGTAGCACAAGAAGTAGAAAAATGCGATGATCCCGAACCAAGCGGAAACAGCAGACCCATAGGGGAAAGCTCAAATATGTCTGCACCAGAAACATCGAGACAGGTAAATTTTGGTTTATTATGAATAAAATAGGTAGAGTTGTTATGTTGAAAATATTCATATTATATTAATAAATATATAAAAAAGAAAAAGAAAACAAATGTAAGTTATGTAACTAAAAACTTTTACTACTTTATAGTTTATTTATTGATATTAAACAACAATGCGATTACTTTTAAATCAATGTTGCTTTCATTTTCCTAGGTTAAATTAATAATTTTTTTGAATACATTTTAATTTTTAAGAACTAATTATGTGAAACTAATTTATATTCAGGCATCTTTACAAGAAATTTGGACAAGAAAAGAAGTGTGGCAACATGATCATCCTAAGGCTAAGAGTATTACCCGTCTTATTGGTGAAATGATATGTTTAGATCTGCAGCCATATTCTGTTGTGGATGATAAAGGATTTAAGCGGCTTTTAAAGCATCTAGCCCCAAAATATAAAGTACCTTGTCGGACTCATTTCTCCACTAAAGTTATTCCTCTAATGTATGAAACAATAAAGGCTAAAGTAAAGTATGAATTAGATCAAGTTAATTTCATTAGTTTAACTACCGATGGTTGGACATGCCAGCACACTAACGAGTCATTTTATAGTTTGACTGCTAGATTTTTAACACCTGAATACAAACTTAAAAATTATATCTTGCAAGTTTCACACTTTTCTGAGGCCCATACCGGAAGTAATATTGGCAAATTCATCAATGAATCACTGCAAACTTGGGGTATACCTAATGAAAAAGTGCATATGATTTTAACAGATAATGCAGCCAATGTCCTGTCTGCTATTAAAGAATCCAACTTGACAATTAAACATCTGCCATGTGTAATACATACAATGCAACTTTGTATTCAAAACAAGCTCTTCAAAGAACAAAGAGCAGTAAGTAATATGCTAGCTGTATTCCGAGCAATAGCAGGACATTTTCATCACTCCTCAAGTGGAGTGGCAAAATTTAAAGAAATTCAAAGTCAACTAAGTTTACCAGAGCATAAAATAATCCAGGATGTTTCCACAAGATGGAATTCGACGTATTATATGCTTCAAAGATTTTGTGAACAGAAAAAGGCCATTGCATTATATTTCATTTCTAGAAATCATGCAAATTTGAAAAACCCAACAGAGAGCCAATGGGATCTTGCTGAAATGCTTGTATGCATTCTGCAACACTTTGAAAAAGCCACAAAAGACATGAGTGCAGATGATGCATCTATATCACAGATAATACCATTTATTCATTCAATGGAGAAGTTTCTCAAATTTGCTAGTAACACAGCAACTGGGATAAAAACTGTTGTAGATGAGCTAAAAACAGACTTTATAACTCGCTTTCAGAAATATAAGGAGAATGATAGTTTAAAGATTGCTATGATGCTTGATCCCCGTTTCAAATTCAATTTTGTTGATAAAACCGATGAAAGTGTAATGAAAGTAATTATTTTTCAAGAGTACTTCAAATTTTATTCTAAATCTCCCTTAAATCAAAGACTAGAAGTTAATAACACTGAAACAATGAACAGTGACTCAGATTCAGAAGGATCATTTTCACCTGCTGCATCAGATTCAGATGGCTCAACTGGCAAAAAAAGGAAATTAATGAATATGGACATTTACAGCTTCTACCATAAAAGTGTAGCAAATGAAGCTGAAATAACTGCTACAACGGGCAAAAGGAGCAGAAAAGACCTGATAAATCAAAAATCAAAAACTATTGAAGAACGATGGTAAGAAAAATTGTATTTGTTTCATTATTCCTTAGAATGTATATTATTCTTATTTCTTATATATATATATATTTTATTTTATTTATTTATATATATATATATATATATATATATATATATATTATATATATATATATATATATATATATATATATATAGTATATATATATATATATATATATATATATATATATATATATATATATATATATATAATATATATATATATATATATATATATATATATATATATATATATATATATATATATATATATATATATATATATATATATATATATATATATATATATAGTATATATATATATATATATATATATATATATATATATGAAGTAT
>JABUQX010053366.1:0-23674 GCA_015478945.1 Trachelipus rathkii
TACCTCACATTCCAAGCCTGTATCGGATGTTGGTTAGGATCTTTCCTTCATTCAAAATTTCCGTCGCGATCGTGAAAGGTAACTTGATACCGGTAAGCTTCAGTCGATGGGGGTATCATTTCCTCATGACGGTTCAATTGCTATGATAAGTAATTTCTTCAGTGGCTGCCAGGTACACGTTCTACGGTACAAAATTAGCAATTTTCTTCATTGCACTTGCTCTACCGGATCTCCCATTAAACACTCTCTCTCCAGAGGATCTAGTCTAATTGTCATTACCTGAATTTCCTTTTAGTGTCCGGATATCAAACCTCTCTCTGTAGCCTTATCGGTGGAGTACCATTGAAACTTTCACAACTAAAAAGGCGCGAGACTGGTTCTCTTTGTCGTTTTTATGGATGTTCACTAAGGATCACCGGCAGAAGCAACCTATATTTCACACTCTCTGAATCGTTGGTGCCATACGCTCGTTCTTCGTTGCTCCTTCACTCTCCCTCTCTAACACAATATTTAATTTCTTTAGTCACAGATTGATAGTGATATATAGTCGTTTAGTCATCACATATCACCGCACTTGAAAATCTTATAGTTATAATCTTTACCATACCAATTCCAATCGACTGTGTATGGCCCGCCCCAATATCTATCATTCAGCATCTTTTTTTTAGATATGTCGAGTAGGGGGTAGAACCCGAGGAATGCCACTAAGATCTCCTACGGTCTCAGCTTTCTGTGCTATCGGCGCCTTTGTCGTATTATTATCAGCGTGTTCCTATTTGCGCTCAGAAATTTGGAGCTTATAGCTTAAGTTTTTTCTCTAAAGCCAATTTAAGAGTTTTCATGTTAGCCTCTTCTTAGGCAAGAGGAGGCTCATGAACATGAAAACATCCGTATGCTTGATCCGTTGCCCTCGTCATGAGAATTGATATTCTCCTGCCACAAATTAATCGTGTTTAAAGGAGTTGCAATTGGATCCCGTGCAGCAGAATGCCCTTTGTCCGTACAGGGATGCTCGAAATGGGTAGAATATGCTGTTGAATGGTCAGCGCTGTGAGAGGCACTCCTATACGTGCAGAACCAAGAGGACACTATGTCCAATCTATAAGCTTGTTGCCAGCGCTTCCTACATTGCTCACCGTGCCAGCAATCCCTTTCGTAGAAGCATGTGATTTGTGTCGTTTCAGGGTATGCCGTTGAATTTTTTTCTGTGAGGCCTTGTAACTCAGTGTAGTGGTAATACGTTATTACTCCAAATTTGGCCTGTTTTGCACTTGGTATGATTTATGAACATTGCCTCAAGGGTATTGTGCATGGTTTGCCCGTCTTCTGGTAGGGACCATGTGTCATGGATCCGCTGCAGCAGCTCTTGTCTAGCTCCCACGTGGTCTGGGGCGAAAACTTCTGCTTAAGTACGTTAAGAGCATCATCTTCAGTCACGAGCGTGCCGTACATTGAGTCCCCATTAATCCAAGATGTATCAACTGATCCGTACCGAGATATGTCACTGCGAGTTGATCTCCGTTTGCACCTCCTGGGCCCAACCTTCAATGAAAATAGTACCTAAGTCTTCTCTGTAACCTTCTGTGCAGATTATCATCTTAAGAGGTAACAGAGCTGTCAGGATAGGCGAGTCGTGCAATGCCGATCACACAGGCGTGTTTAGGACATACTGATGCACCCATTGGACGAACCGAACAGGTGGTTGAGCATAACCGGTTATTCCGGATCAGGGTCGGATAAATCTATCTGGCTTTCGTGGACGATTAACGGCTGCCTCAAGATGGATTCAATTGCGGGGACACAGAGGTAATACTTTCTTTACTGAGCCCTTATCGGGCGACGTACTCCTGTCTGACGATATGTCACAAAGAGTAGACAATGGTCTTTTGTTACAGGTTCTTCCAGAGTGATATGGTCCAAACGTGAGGCCAAAAGAACTGTTAGGGTAATTTTATGAACCCACTTGTAGTCTGCTCTTCTACTGCCCCGAGCCATGACCGGCCACCTGAAAAGACTTCATCACTGGTGTGCCACCTTCATAGACTCTACTTCCTATACCTTAAGCTTGGTTAGGTACGCCACCAAAAGAGTAAATCTCTCACATAACTCGGTTTCCCATTAAAGACTCTTATTTGACTAAACTCACAACACACATCTCTCGATGTCGCTTTGTACATATCGTAGCTACTGTTTCTCACCTCTTCTAACTGGGGTAAGACTCATGCCATATGCTTCGTTGCAAGAGAGAGTAATTATCCGAGTCTTTTTGCTTCGCGTTGTGTCCTTTTTAAAGTCTCCCGACTTTCATTGAATGTAATGAAAGTTGCGCTCGTATATTATCTCTCCCTATGGAGCTTATCTGCCGTAAACTCGCTTCACGCCACAGCCTGACTACATTCTTCTCCGCTCTAGCTGATATCGCTTGGGTGTCGTGAAAGCGGTCATTCCAATTCGACGTCGCTAATCTTCATCTACTTCACATGTAAGCTCGCACGCTAAGTGTAAGAACTGTGTTTCGGAGTATAGCTTAGAAGGGAGTAATTGTTGTATCGTCGCGGTCAGGAGCCAATAGCTCTATTGACTTGGGCGATCGGCGCTGTCATATCGTTGTCATGATCGCCCGCCGAAGCGCTGTTTGGAACATCAGTGTTGCAGCCGGTTCTAGAACTCGGCTCGGGGTGACGCGGGTTCTGTACACTTGCTTTCAATTCGATATATTGTGTATAGCTGTAGATTTCGGTAAGTCAGACGTGGGATAGGTTTACAGGTTTGTTTGTGGGTCGCATATCTCCGCTCTGCTCGCTATGTAACTCAGTTCTTCACCCTTACGGAGAGACCAGATATGGAAAACGCGACTCTATCATCACCTTCAGATGATGGCTTCCGGGCGGTAGAGTCAAGCATCTGGTAGTCTTTTTAATTGAACAGGTCGAACAGCATTGTGGTTACTGGAGCTGGTATGCGGCCGCTCCTAGTCTGAACAAGTAAGCTTTGCGGTGAGGGTCAACTTCCTTGAGCTTACCTAATGCGTATCGATTAGCCCAAGAGTGTATAGCGCAGCGAAACAAATGTAGATGCTTGCTTTGACATCAAGATGGGTCTTTGCCTGAGCCATTGTCGGTCTGCCTAGCCTCGAGCGCATCTATCGACAGCGGGCCTGGCATGGGGAATAAGCGTGTGTCGGAGGCAGGAACTTGTGCACTGTAACTGAGTGCGGTGTTTAAGTTGGTCTCGTCCAGCATCATGTCACCCAGGCGCGGTGTTACAATTAACGTCAAGGCGGAGCCTCGTGTGAGTTGTCTAGATCGACTGCTCGTCGGACAAGCTGATGGTGCAGATCTGAGCTCCCATGCGAGTTAGGCTGAACTCAGGAGGGTAAATTATGCACCTTGTCGACTATAAATACCAATGACTTAAATCATAGGACCGACTAAGTGCCGGGCAAGGCAACTTGCTGCGGGTCGGTGTTCCACTTAACGCAGACCAGCCGCCCTACTGTAGTACTAATGGGGTATGATCTCACATCTATGTTCGCGAGAGGAGCTTCAATCACCGTACCGTCCAGCAATCTTATTTTCCTGTTGTCTCCAACATAACACCTCCTCTCAGGATGTACGAATTGTCTCTCGCGACTCAGACTACTTAACATTACAACCAGGTGATCACGGAGAGTTTCTGACTTGATAGCCCAATTCACCGTCCATCAAGTTAATAGGTAGGTGTGACAACTTGTCATTTTCGCACCTTCTCTACTTCATATTCAGGAGATTCCGCCTCTTCACCTGAACCATTCAGGACTTTGTTGCCGCGCTTTCAGAGTCTCCGGATGCTCCCGTGCTCCCTTTACGCGATAATATCCTTCTGTGTTGCACTAGCAGATCTTAGTCATTGTGTCCTCAAATGTCCTAACCACTTAATGGGTCAAATAGATAAAATAGTATGGTACGGACGGGCTCAACTATCAAAGTCCTCCAAATGTGGAGTGAGAGAGGTGATGTATCCTCTCAATCCTGTGTGACACTTGCCTACAGCACGATGATGCATCGCGGCGCCCTTTGTGGGCTCCACTCGCTACTCCCCGCGACGATGATCTTGCTCTGTCGCCGCTTACCCTAGCGGAGGGTTGCTTAAACTTTCATTGTTTGTTGGCGCGCATGATGATAACATGTTGGCTTCACTACATCTTTATGAATTACTGATTTTCGGTAAAAAAGGAGGTAACACGACTAAGGCCCGTCTCGCATCTAAAATTCATTTATTATTGTTATGATGGCTTTTATTCCGCGTGATGTCGATCGTCGTGACTGTTTGTTACGTAACTTTAAATGATGAGACTTTCCATAACTCGCCTTGCTCTGAAGCTAACTCTAATCGCTCTCGTCCGCCGTATCTTATGACTTCGTTATAGTGTCGTCCCTCAGCGTAAGGTGAGCGAGGGGCTTTCTTTCGGATTAGACATATAGCGTTGCTGTGGGTTAATTGTAATATCTTACATTCGACGAACGATATCGTTAGAAGGATATGGAGGCATACGAGAGCAATAGAGGATCATAGAGTCATGGGTGAGTGCCGATGCCTGTTAGTCGGTGTTCTGAGCGTGCGGTAAGTCACGGACTGCACTTCGTACCCTGAGTCGTCAAGGGTTATTTGAGAGTATAAGTACAGGCTCGTGCTCATTATAACCCAAGATGGGTGAGGGTGATGCGACGAAGCCGCGATTATATATAGACGCTTGGAGCGCCGGAGTAGCCGGGTCGCATTGGGATCGTCGTCGTCCCCGCTTAAGTTCAGAAGGCTAGTGTGAAGGGCTGCACAAAGGAGTGGGTTCAGTGAGAGTGTCCTGCGGAGTAACCTCTCAGAGCTCAACGCGACGAAAGCTCGTGTGTATTGAGCTTAATAAAACATAATTTCTTAAGAAACTCTTCGTAAAACAGAAGGGTTGGAGGGCAAAATGATGAAGTTGGGGAGCTAGGTAGCGGTCGTTGAGGGGCGCGCGCCCGATATTAGATACGTTGTGATGTATAGCTATGCTGCTGACTCGTGGTGCCGGCTATGTATCGATTAAAGTAGGCGAAGAGATAGACACGTCTCAGGGATGAACGAAAACGGCGTACGCCTGCTGGATGCAACTATGAAAGGATGTCTATATGGAGCAGGCGGGCGATGGGCTGCCTCCGGATTGGTATTTCGAAAATGAACACAAGTACTGTTGCCTCATACTGAATTTCTCCGTTTCTCCATGAAAGAAGTGGGTAGCTCTCGTCATGAATGTTAAGATATAGGGTGTGAAGTATTTTACTGTGGCAGTAGGACATGGTTCGGACGTGATTTGGTGCACATCTGGGTAGCATTGTAGCTGCTTTAGTCGAGAGGAGAGCTACGTGTTGCGGATAGGTTGCTGGATCATGTGACTGTTGGGAGCCTATGGCGCAACAGCCATTGATGCTATGCTTGCTAAATGCTTTGCTGCAACATCTCTCTCGTGCGGGTTGGCTGTTCGTCTCTCCGTGCATTCTGTGGTTCTTGAGTGCGCACTTCCCGATAACATTTGAGTAGGAGTGAAGTGAGCGGCTCTCAGAGTTGCAGTGGACTATCGGCGCTGATTTGCGATCTGGGGCCACACAGGTGTATGCCGAGTTTTTTCTACGCTTAAACAGCTCTGTCGAGGCGCGCTTAATCGATATTTGTACACTCATAAAAGAGCATAGCCGAGATGTGAGGAGGCTACTTGGTTTCTGCCTGGCCAAACGTGATACAGATTGACGTAAGCGTATTGAGAGGTCTCTGTTTTGTCTTTCACGCTCGAGCGCAAGTAGGGTTTCTGTGTTTGCGCTGGCGCACTCAGTACTTAGTCTCACAGTCGGACTCGGTTTACATGTAGGCAGGGGCAAGCAGCGATAGTGTCCATTACCCGATAAACGCTGCAGTTTGATTGTCTGGACCGAACTAGTCTCAACAAGTTACAGACTGATATGTCTACGAGAATAGTCAGGCCGGTGTATTGGTATCAGTTGTGGTAAATGACATTGTTGAATCTCAATCCTGCAAACAAATGTAAGAGCTGGCTAAATAATGTGCGTTCGTTATATGGAGTGTACGTGACGGGCTCGTCAAACCAAATGAGGGTGCGAACTACGTCTTAATCGCAACACCGAATTTTGACTAAGATTCATCAGTTTTCTACCAAAATTTGCGAAATTTGCTCCATGATACAACCAGGAAAACAAATTTCTTAGCCATACAAACAAAATTAACAATATAGTTATATTATAGCTATATATATATGAAATAGTAGGGGTAGTATATATATGATAGTTAAACTAATTTGTAGCTATAATATAGTAGCGGTAAAAACGGTTATTATACACTGGATTTATCTGGTATAGAGTAAGATATATTATAATATACTAATACATATAGTATATAATATATATATGTTTATATGGGATATGGGTATAGGAGAGTATGTATATATATAATATTAATTATATGATCTAGTTCAAATATGCTACTACGGTTTTAAGCAATTCGTCAAGTACAACATTTGTCAAAGAGTAATTCATAGGAAAATAGTAATTTTTCTGGTCCTAAACCCCAAAGTGAGTAACACCTCAGAGAATTCCGAAATTAACTATCTCTACGCTTCAAAACTCAACTTTGTAAAATTTTATTCTAGTTAAACAATATTTGTAATAATATATATTATATTTTAAATCCTAGTACTATTCTGATCTAATATACTATATTATACTATATTATAATATTATATTATATCATATAATATATATAGTATAATTATATATAGTATATATATATATATATACGTATATAATTAATTATATTATAATTTAGTAAAAGCAATACAATAAAAAATATTAAAATTATTCCAGTGTTTAATTGTTTCCAAGCAATGGGTATTGTTGCAATAAGCAAATATAAGCTATTTCACAATACGCACAAAATCATATACATGCAACTTTCAATATAAATAAATAGTACAATATACTATATTGACAGTTAACACAACTCCAATATCAACATATACTCCCAAAATGTCGAAATGTGAAAATACTTAAAACCAATAACTCTAGCACGGTTTTAGCAAACATTACAAATGAATATACCCTGTGCTGCCACATAATTCCAGCAAACATGGCAAAATGAACTCACAACAAGCAAAATCATCTGATAGAAATAATGAGTAGCTGAGGGTTATTAAAAATAAAATCCTCGAGACAGCGGGGATAGCACCCGCGGAAGACCTGTATCACAGTAGGGGTGTACTATTGTAGGGACTCGGACGAGAGAGAGGATTATGATACCGGCTACTGACATGAGTTAGAAAACGTTACCCTCTAAAAGGCGCAAATTACGCCAGTTATGAGCACGACGACGTGCAGTTAAAGTCGAGGAGATTTATAATCAGTATGGAAGATACGAAAAAGATGGAAGAGAATTCAAGAAACAGAGGTGGTGGGAATAGGATAGAAAGCCCACCACAGCAAACCAGCTGTGAGTTTTACCAATGTGTCAACCGACAAACCTCGCTGCGCAGTTACAGCACCTCTTGTGCCCTACCAGGGTGTCGTAAAGGTGGTGGACGCGAGTGATAAGTCTTCCCTCGAGCACATTGCGCTGCGGAATTATAAAGAATGAAAAGACCAACATCGCTTCCCAAACATTGAGAGTCGATAGGTTACAAAGTATTAACAGTTATATTAGCCTTTTACCTTGGTTGACTTCGACCCTGTCCAAAGCCGGTGAAAGCGAGAGTCCCCCTCTCTCAATATCAGGCATAACCATCTCCCATACATGGGCGGGATGGACCCTTGTATAGCTGAAGCAAATGAGAAAAGGAGGAATAGTCGTCACAGTTCAACAGAACTACAGTTGGCCTCATTGAAGCGCCCTAGCAACTCGTGCGATTGGAGGTTTCCAAAGAAATTTTTTTGTTAGGTTACTTTTAAGGTCAAGGATTTTATATTGTCAACAGGAAGAGACGACAAACTGAAAAGAGATGAAAGGTAGAGCAGGCTATTTTGAGAATGGAGATTCGTCATAAGATGTGGTTTTAAAAGAATTGAATTCACAAGCTATTTCGTTATCCACAGCGAGAATAAAGATCGGAAAGATTAAGAGAAGCAATTCTAGAAGTAAACGAGGGAGTAGAATTTAATATGAGTTAAAGAATGAAGGGTCCGAGTCATCGGAATAAACGCGTGATAGAGTTAGAGGTTCATGGTGAGAAGATCATTCAATGAAAAGTAGGGAATAAATAACGAAATAAGAAGGAAGATAAGTGACACATTGACAGAAAGAAGAAGTCGCCCCCATCAACAACAGCCGTATTGAGTAGTGAGCGATTTGAAAGAAAGCTAGTAATAAGTAAACAAGAGCAGGAGGATACCCCAAAGGAGGGGAGCTTGAGAGCATTGACACCCACCCATACTCGGTCAAATGCTTGGATATGTCCAAGCGCCACGAGTATCGCAAGTCACTAGTCTCCAAGAGCGAAAAACCTGAAATCGGGTTTAAGATGGAATCGTATACGCCAGTAGACGTCGTAGCAGCGGATCAGTAACGGCAGCATTTCGGAATGAGTTATCCAGATGATCTAGAAAATGAGAGTTAGGGTTTAAAGAGCTTAGATAGAAAACAAGTGAGAGCTACAGGCGCGATAGTTAGAACAGACAGAGCAGGCCCTTCCTTTTTGGAATAGGTCCGGACCATGTGAGAGCCCAAGCCTGAGGAAGAAGTGATAGTAATGAGCCAGTAGAGATATAGGGACGAGGGGCGAGAGATGATTAGCTTTTCGTTTGAGAATTTACAACATCAATGATCAGATCGAATAAGAGGGAGGAAAGGCAAGATGCTACAGAATTGGCAATAGGCCAGAAATGATTTGTCAGTAGGAGACCAAGGAGGCTTAGCCGCACCTTTCCTTTGATGAAAGCCCGCCTTGCTCGTCGAACAGTATCCTTGCAACAATTTCAAGCTAAAATTAATATATGCGACAGGAATAGGAGATGCTACAATTTTTCCATCCGCCGATAGGCATCTGTCCATCTAGCCGAATGGCAGAACAAGCCGTATAGATCGAACCACGACCTAGAAAGCCAAGAATTTAGTTTTTAGAAGGAATGAATGAGGAAGCAGGTTTTAAAGCGAAGAAAGCGACTGAAACCTGTCTCCATCCCATCAATCTGAATTACAGCTCCCTCCTATCTTTTAAATCTTTATACATTCCTTTTTCCTTACTAAGGTAGCCATTTGGTATCATCTGCAATTGTTACATTTAAGTCCCTAGTCTTAATTTTTGATTCCTGTCTTAGAACAGCTCCTTCAACTGTGAAATGTGACGAAATGGTCTCCTCAGATATTATGGACTCCCTTTTCCTTAAAATACTTTCTTCTCTACTACTGTGATCCATAAAAGTTTGTTGAGAACTGTCTGAGTTTTCTACTATCATTTGGTCGTAGTTGTAATAATACTGCTGTAACTGTTCATTATTATAATAACTATTATTATTATTATTAATTATTTCAAGAGACTTAATTATCTGAAGATTTCAAGTAGGATGCGAAAAGAATTTCAGGAAGTTGAACCCCCTGACCCCTATAATAAATAAGAGAATAAAAAAAAAAAAAAAATTAATATACTTATATATATATACTATCAGTAACATACTAACTATATAGGGTAGAGGAGGTATTTGTAGTAGGTATAGGTCGGCGAGTAGGGGTAGGTAGGTATAGGTCATATAATCGTAGGTAGTTAGGATATAGGAGAGGATAAGAATAGAGGGGTATAATGACACGTAAGAGTGGGGGAGATCTATAGGAGTATAGTAGGGGGAGGGGGGGGGAGTATAAAAATCAATCGCTTTGGTTTTTCTTTTGCCGTTTCTCCAGATTCTATTTACTATTCAAAGTTCCTTTCCAATCCAACAATATACGTCATACAGTCATCGAAAAAATTCATAAAATCGAACACACACAGGGGGGGGGGAGATAGAGAGGGGGTAGGTGGAGATAGGGGGGAAGAAGAAACGATGAGAGAGTGTCGGGTGTGGGGAAGCAAAGCTATACAGCAACACTCACGGGAAAAGAAACAGAAAAAAAAAATAAAAAACAGGGGATATCATTCAGAAAAAAAAAAAAAAAAAAAAAAAAAAACCAATAAAAAAAAAAAAAAATAGATATATATTATAATAATCATAAAAAGTATTTAAAATAATAATTATAATAATACTATATATATATATATAATATAATTAAAAATAAAAAAAAAAAAAAAAAATAAAATAAAAAGTCTAAAACTCATATAAAAATTAATATATAAATAATAAAAAATATTAAAAAATTAAAGATTAAAATAAGAAACACTTATTATAATAGATAAAACCCAGTGAAGAAGTACAAAATTAAGTAGAGGAAGGGCTGTGACTTACGCCATATTCTCTTGCTTATAGATCTACCTTCAACTGAATGAATCGTCAAGTTTTCCGACAGTGCACAATCGAAATCACGGTCATACATTCATTACCTTGAATTCGGAAGGTGCATATAACACACCATAAGCACAAAGGGAAAATCCTTGCACAAAAAAGCATATCTTAAGGACGACAGGTAGAAGTATATGAGACTAACACCACTCCAAATATAAAAAATATAAAGACAAAAACAGACAAGGCATAAAAAAACAAAAAATGACAGATTTGATAAAGATTAAATTATACCATAAGCATGGCTTAAGAGATAGAAGTCATTTAAGAAGACTACTGTCCTTCTCACGTCCGTAGGAAGTGAATGTACATCTACGTAATATCTTTGCTAATTTTTTCGTCTATTCTATCCTTTTGGCAAGTAAGACTTAATTTCATTACAAAAGAAGATCAAGGAAATTGAATAAGATTACGATTCGGAATATCATATTTAATCCATCAATTAAACGCAGTATTCAAATGTAAATTTCCAAATTCACATTTTTTTCCCCACAATTTAAGTTCTGTAACTGAATTACAGTTCTAATCGATAAATAATCAATGTTGTTGATTTTCATGATCAACACGTGACCATTACAGGATCATTTTGTCTAGAAAATATGAAAATTAATGCACTGAATATGCCAGTGTTAGTTCTCATTGTTTTTGAGTGAGTTTTCCACTGAAATACTTGGATGCGCCTTAGCACGCACTCTCCCAGATTTGAATCTGAGAAGTTACACTTTCTCGCGCATGGCATCCGCATTTCTTGTGAAAGAGTATACTTCAAGTTCAGACACTCGAATCTATGACGACGACAAAACAAACAGGCGACATAGTAACTAGATTATGCCGTTACATTCTTGATAAACCATTCATAAATACTCGAAGGTTCAGGAGAGTAATGCTCTGGATGCAAAATCATATCGATGAATTCATCAGTGTAACTTATACATCAGGGTCTCCTCCTTTACTTTGTCCAAATAAACCAAAGACGGAATGCAAGCATTGCCCGTGCACTGTCGTTGTGCCATGCACAAATTTTTCCAGAAAGCCTACACCATAGGTCAAAGAAGTGGACTGTCTGGATAGATTTCTCCTCTATAGTTGGAGAGGATGTCCAAATGAGTTGCATTTTGTTTGGGTTTGTGTGTTGGTTGTGAATAATTTTTTTAAAAAAATCGCATTTTTTTATATACTTGCGAAAACAAGCAATGTGCACTAGTATAAGTCTGTAGTTTCACGATTGTATGGAAACAACTTGGTGTGCGTTTAAGTTCTTCGATACTGTTATGCTTAACGTCTCTGATACGAAATTTTCGCAGATTATAGTATCGTTCGATAAAGGCATAAAATTAATTTATTTGCCTCGCAGATATGTCAATATGCAACAACTTACAATATCTTTGCAACATTGAAGAATGATGGTTTCAGCATCGTATGCGGTTTTTTTGATTTTGGATCTTGAGTGTACGGTTTATTATTCGAAAAAGACTGCATAAGAATTGCCTGATGTGACATGAACTGATTTTATCAAGACGACATGTTTCCACACAGCTTCCAGTTCGTTTGAAGAAGCGATCTTTATTCCTTAAAGTGTATGAAAGCCTGTAGATTGCAAGACTATAGGAATCTCTTAAGAACTTCACAGGACTATTAGTATACAGAGCAAAGTCGTGTATTCGACGCCTCTTATAAATATTGTAAAACCCCGTATTATGATGTAATCTCATCACATCACCATCTGCTTTTTTGATGAGCTGCCCACCAATTCATTGTATGTATCATTATAAATTATATATCACTATAATTATATAGTAATATATATAATATATATATATACTTATAAGTAAATTATAATTATTATATATATAATATAAAGTATAATATATAATAATATATCTATATTATATAATATATATCTATATATATATGTAATAATATTAAGATTTAATATAATATAATATAATTATATTATAATTTATATATAATTATAATAGAATATATAATATATATAATATATATATATAATATACTATATATAAATAATATATAATAGTTTTATTAATATATATATACATATATCATAATATTAATATATAGTATATACTAATATATATATATAATACTAATATATATATTATTATAGTAATTATATAAAAATATATATATAATACTATATTATTTATATAATATTAATAATATATATATAAATATATCTTCTATCTAATCTTTCCTTTATTACATGACTGGGAGTACAGGTGCGTGCCAAGCATCCGGAAAGAAAGCAGTAGCGAGAATGTGAAATAGGTCGAAGAAGGTAAGCCGGCACCTTACTTTTTGCCGTCCCTTAGTACCATTAAATTAGTAAGAAACTACGTCGAATAGAAAATACTCTTAGAGTTTCACGGGATGCGACGGATCCTCACTATGTAAATCATCAAGTGTAGGGTTCTCCTCTGGCCAGGGGCGCCCACAAGTATAATACTCCTTACAACATACCTCCATTCTCTCCTATTCATGCACCTTTACTTCTGTCCCAGCCAACCACATTCGGCGGGGTCCTTCTTAACTCCTTTACTACTGACTCAATCCACTTTTCTTCGGTCTCCCAGGCTGATCGTTCCAACACACTCGCGGGGGACGTGATAGGGTGCACCGCTTAACCAAACGAGCTATCATATCATCTTCCACATGACTAAAGACATCTCACATACTTTCATTTATTCTACTCGTTTACCCTTCTTTCTTCACACCAACAACTCTCTAATACATCATTCTCATGCTGTCTCCACTATGCCACGCGCCTCATGATTGTCCATTCTGAATGCATGACACTTTAGATCTATATATTTTCTGACCATACTCCACTACTGATAAATGGACGACAGGTAACACATACCTACTTACATGGCAAGACCTAGCGCACTTTTCTCTTCTAGACTTAGTCTTAATTCCATGCAACGATAATAATTGACACACCACCTACTGCATTCCAACTTTCCTAATATAAACTCTGCATCTCCGTTTCATTCTCATCCAACATATACCTAATATTTAAATTTCTCTATATCTACTTACGCTCATCGCTGCTCAACACTTGTTCCAGCTACTCACCATACACTGAGGGCTATCCTCACTTTTTACAACATGAACCTTACCTCTTATCCAGTTTCTTCAAACCCCTTCCCTTTTGTTTTTTGTTACACACCCTGCAAACTCTCTACAATCTCGTATAACTCTCTTCAATCACCAACCAAAGAAACAAATCATTCCGACATATAATAGGTTAGAACCCTCCACTCATCTCCAGTCCTCCATCAATTCTAACACCATTTTCCTGCCACCCCCATCTCCTCAAGGGTTCTTTCTTAACCTTTTTTTTTTTTTTTTAAGGTCGGAACAATGATAGTCAGGAATGAGTTTTTTTTTTCTGGAATCACCAAACGTCGTAGTCACCGGTTTGATGTAGTAAAACTTGCACATCACCACCAAGGAGACTAACACCAACCCTGTCTCAGGGCTCGGCTCTAGGTGAGACTGTAAGGAGAGCCCAGATTACTGGTGTACACCATTTGATGTGCGTACAAGCCTCGAACTATGCATGCATACATATCTTGTTGGGAAGGCAGCTGACGGCAGCCAACGATCTATATCGACTACGACTTGCGATGATGGAGGCTCGCGGCGTAGGTGGAAGAGCGTCGCTGGGGGGAGTGGGGAGGGGGCGACGCGCTGAAGTTGGCAGAATGCGGCGGGATCGAGAGGGGGGGTGCCTGAGTGCGAGGAGTGGGGAGGGGCTTGGCTTTCGTCTCCTCATTTCTCACTCATTTGTTTTCAATGTAATATGATCTTGATCTACCACATCCTCTACTTACATGGCCTTGTTCTTCAACCAATCAGTCGTATTCACCCTCGACCACTCTGTCGACCAAAACTACCCGCATATCATCTCTCCTCACAACACCTCAATGAAACTCTAATTCCCCCTTATCCATTTCTACAGTTCCGCTATCGTAACTTACCTATTAAGGGCGATCTGATACGCTCTCAAATGGCTCCATCCCTCTGGAGATATCCCTCATAACGCTTTATACAACACGTCCAAACTCAATCATCACGATCTCAACCTTCCTATTAATCTTGATCATTTCATCAGCTAATTTCATCTATAACCGCGATTTACGCCTACTTTAAAACTCTCACTCTACCACATATCCTCCCTTGGAAAATAACCGTCCTCCCCAAGAATACCTATTTCGCGTTCTTTTGCAACCATCCAAACCCACACACAGGGGGTCATATGGCGATCTCCATTAACTGCGCGGAATATTATGCAGATTCTCGATGTGTTCTTTCCACACCTCCATCACGATCTTATTCATCAAGTTACAAAACACGATCCATTCATCTATGTCTAAGCGATTCCCCCTTATCCATCTAAACTTCGCGGTTCCCCTTCTTCCAGATCGGGCTTCCTATTTCCTTGTAAGTCCATTGCACCCCTTCAAACATTTCTTTATCTCTTGCTCTAAATCTATTGCACTTTTATCTTCTTTTTCCTCCTTATAAAGAAAGCAAGAACCTTTCTTTTGAAACTTATTATTTGCTTTAATATCTTCAACTACGTCTTCTTTTTTACTTTTTAATCGCTTGCATGACCTCTTCATTTCACACTCGCTATAAGCATTCTTACTTCCTACTTTAGCACATCCACTATACTTCTTTTGCACTGCTAACAATTATTCAATTTCTTTGCTCCCCAGATTTGTTCACTTTCAACTTGGTCACATTCAACTCTGATTTACTTGCGAGCTCTTACATACTTATCCTTATTACTTGATTCATACACTTCTCATCTAATTTACGCCTTCCACTCACAAATCAGCCTCCTCTCCATTCACACGTCATCAGGGGGGGGGGGAATAATAATAATAATTAATAATATTAATAAATATTAATAGATACCCAATAAACATATTAATAAATTAATAATTAACAATTAGATAATCAAATCACATATAAATAGAAATACCGAATAAAATTCACAAATCTCTATAACAACGGAAAAGAAGATGTAAGTACTCCTAATCCTATATCTTCTCCTCACTTCATAAATATATCTAAATAAATATTAAATTAATTATACATATACTAACATATGAATTAAAATTATTTATTAATTAATATAATTTGCATTATAATTATAATAATATAATGTAGAAATTAATAATATATATAAATTATATAATAATAATATTAAAAAATATAATTATATATAGTAATATAATTACATTATATATAATATATCATATATAAAATAAAATAAATTATTATATTATATAAATATAATATTAATTTTATAATATAATAAACCTATTAATATATATATAATATTAATTAAAAGTAACAAATAATATAATAATTTAAATATAATAAAAATATATATAATATAGTATAATAATTATAATTAATAATTAAATATATATTAAATATATAATAAATATATAATACTAATAAAAAATAAAAAATAAGAAAATTCATTTAATTAATAAACAATTATAATTAATAATAATAATAATAAATAATTATAATTACAATTAAATAAGTAAATAATAAGGAGTGGGATTGAATTATTTTAATAGTGGAATTATGTAACATAATAAAATTATAATGAAATAAAATATGGATAAATCGTCAGAGTAGATTAAAACATGACAAATCTTGCCTTATATAAAATTAGAATATCATAAATAATATATAATTAAATATTATAATAGATAACATACAATATATAAATAGAATATATAAATATTAATAATAAGTAAATAATCTATATATATAATATATATAACTAATTGAGTAGAGTAATGTATGATGTATAAAATATGGAATAATTAAATAAATATATATATATATAATATAGTATATAAATAAATTAATATAAATAATATTAATTATAATAGAATATTTAATATTAATTAATATATATTTCAAATCATATAACATTACAATTATTATTTGAGAGCGTACAAAACAGAATAATATAAAAATAAATATAATTAATATAGAATTAATATATTATATATAATACTGTATTAAATTAACTTTATAACAAAATATGATTTGCGTAATACTTAAGAAAATCATGATTGTATTCCACTATGACCTGTGAACTGTGACCACTCCTTGAAATTCTTCCGATACCGAATTGACGGTTATAGCAGCTCTGATACCGATCCAACGTGTAGGAACGCACTTCTGACCGTAAAAGTAAAAATGAGAGATTCTTTAATTTGTCAGGTATGGGGGTTGGAGTGGAGCGAGAAATAAGGTTGATAGTTATTCTTTTCTATAAACGCATAATAAAAACTACAAATAGCATGGATCAAGTCCCATTAGTTTTTCTTTGTATATTAAGTGAACGGGTTTTGCGAGACTGCTCGCTCAGATAGAAGATGAGGGTGTAAAGATGATGAATAGATGTAGGATATGATGATGGAAGTGATGATTGAAATAGATAGATATTAATCGAACTGATCGATAATGATTGATAGATATGATAATATAGATGTAATTATGATGAATATGAATAGAATTATTTTAATAAATTAAATATGTCAACCACATAATAAATGAGCGAATTAAGAATATAATATAAACGAAATAATTAATTAATTAGATGACAGAATATAAATAATTAAATATATTAATCACAAATAGGTAAGATCAGGAGAGGATGGGAATGGAGTAATTGAGAATAATCTAAAATGTTTTTGAGAAAGAAAATAAGAAAGATAGGGATAATAATAATAATTTAAAATTAATATATAAAATTAATAGATTGAAATATAATTATATAGATCGCGAAGAAATAAGTTAAAAAGAAACATCAACGCTTATAAATTTAAATAATATAATAATAAAGTAATACTAATAATATACTGATTGTAGATATATTTAATAATCAAAATAATAAGTAAATATTAATATTAAAATAATTTAATTAATACCAGTAAAATATAAAAATAAAAATTAATAAATTAAGGAATAATAAAATTAATAATATAATAAACCATTATTATAACGTTAATACAATGAATAGATAATAAATATGAATAATATAAAAATTGCTATAATAATAAAAATTCGTCGATAAATTTATGTATTGATTAAAAAAATTAAAATATGTTATAATTAATTATAAAAATGAAGAAGATTTATAATTTTATTATTTCAACGTAAGAAATGGTTAGAGGAGAATCGATGTTTAAACGAATAAATAATAAACGAAATTGCGTGATAAATTTAGTTGTCTTGAAAATAATAATATAAAATCAATAGAATAGATAATGATAATATATATAAAATTAATAGATAAAATTAATATTAAATCTAAATATATTACATAAAAAATTCACACTCATAATAATATGAAGATGCAATAAGATATTAGAAATAATGAAATAAGACCTCAGTGAGAGTTTCATGAATTTGATCAAAGATAAACTTTTGATGATTATGCGTTTTGGTGATGATTGATATGAGGAAATGTAACGAGACTTGGAGGGTTCATCTACCAACATTTTCAAGCAGTGAAAATGAAAATGGTATCCATCATTTTAATAATCCCGCTCAATATACACTTCCAAGCTCAAATAATACAATGAAAGTAAGTGAACCAAGAACTTTAGGTATTAAATGTATACCAGAATTTTTTTTTACTTCATTAATTTTTTTTTACTTCATTAAAAATCAGATGGTTGAAATGCAGTTCATTTTTTGATGAGTGCCGCAGAAGCTTTCAACTCTAACATTAAAAAACTTAATTACCACTCTCACTTCTTTTCAATGTTGACAGAGAGAATTCAAAGGAAAGAATAAAACAAAGATAAAGAAAAATTTAATCTAGCATATTGCAACGCTCTAGTGTTACACTGGGTTGGAAGCTACTTTCAGCTTTATGTGCATGGCGTGAAAAAGGTTGATAGACTAGCAATATTTATTTCCTTCCACCTTAAAGAACAATAATTAAATATGCCAGAAATTGCAAAATCTACAGGGAAAGATCAAGCCCCCTAGCTGCTTACCAACCAGTAAAAATGGGGCATCGAAGGAAAAATACAGGCGTTGAGTTGTGATACAAGTGAAAGCAACATTTTTCGAAAATCTTGAGAAAATATTTGATCGGGATTTACCCGACCTTCTCTTTAATCATCACATCTTTGAATTATTCTTGACAAGTATTTTTGATGCAGTAATGGGTGCAATTTCCCGGCCAGGCGTGAATTTGTTTAAAATATTTAATGAAACTTGACCAATCATATACAATATAAAATATCATATTGGTATATAAGATGTCACCGAAGATGTCTGCATCAGTATGCCAGAATTTCTACAAGAGCATGCCAGAAGCATCAATTAAATAAACATCGCGAATTATTAGAATTGGCCGTGATCTTCCTGGAGCTGTGAGACATGCTTGCTGGATGACAAAGGCGATTTTAAACTTTAAAGTATATTTATTCCAAGGTCAATTAAAACTCACCAAGAAAGAGAACAATTTAATCAGAAGAATATATATTTTTCTTATCCGCCTCTATTTAGAAGTATGGTTCCTATAACCATTGACTATGAAAGCTCCTTATCTCGAAGAGATTTTTTTATTGAAATTACTTGATTATAAAGTAGATCAAGAAATTAGTAGTTCTGCTTTGAAAAGATTCCCAAATCGTTTATGGTACCAGACACCAGAAATTTCGCCCTTCATAATCTTTAATGATGTGCTAATTCCCACTAGACATTAGGCAAAAAATGTCTAAAATAATGATGACTTCAGAAGACAGCAATGAAGAAAAAATAAAATAAAACAATGCATTGCTGAAATTAAGATTTCAATCGTTTAAATAAAAATATTCTCAGACTTTATTTTCACCGAATCGAAGACATTTTGTTCAAGATTTTCAAAACATACTGATTTTCTTTAAAAATTGCCTACTTGCTTGGAAATTTGGAAAGGTGATTTAAACTTCCACCTTGGGTTGTAAATATTAAAAAACATTTTAACAATTGTATCAGATTAATGTGTTATTAATTGTTCAAAGATATCGATTCAACACTTCGATGGCTGGATGAGCTGAGAACCATTGGAAGTATGATTTGATAATGAGAAATTCATTAAACTTCCTATTTTCTAGAGAATCAGAACGAGTGGAACCAATTTTAACAGGTAATATGATGTGTGCTCCATGCAAGGGATCCCCTATTCATATATCATTTATATATCCTACCTTATACCTCTACTCATTTCAATGCTTTTTTTACAAATATCCTATACAAATTTGTTCAAAACGATAATATTAATGCATCAGCATCTGAAATAGAGATAACCTATAACAAACTTCATATGCGGTATGTAGTATTTCAGCAAAGAAAGCTCTCAACTGCTGATATTTATTCCGTTCTTTCTCCGAATTTTGATCCTCCGTCCTCTTGCCCGAATCTGTCACTTCGTAGATATCAAAAGATGTCGCTTTTCATGCAGTTGAGTTATAGAAATGCACGTTTAGCTTGAGATAGTCTTCTGCTCCAGATAATTTCATTTGAATGGTGTTGCTCGGAGTAGAATTCTGGTTGAACAACTAAGTCATGAATGTAAATTAACAGACTTTTGATAAATTTTTAAACTATTTTTAATATGAAGTTAATACCGATCTCACAGCGTGCCGAAATTTTCTCATATGCAGCAGTTTATAAACTTTGATATCTCAGTATTTATGAGTTCCTGACATCACTATACAGACTAGGTTGCTAATTGAACGGCATCAATCGTTGTCGCATATGTTATTTAATTACAAGGTTTTATAATATTAAAATATTATGGTAAGAATTTTAATTACCAAGCTTTACAATTAATTAAACTAAGAGCAATAAAATAATATACGTAATTTATCATCCAATATAATTTAATTTAAGGTTATTTTTTAATGTACGTTTAAGATATATTGACCTGAATGACTCATATGTGTAATATTAATATGAATACATATCCTTTCAATTTACACAAAAGTAACTCAGTATATTACCAACACACTATTCAAGGTGAACCATTTAAATATAATGCAATAACCTTTTATAAGACGAGATTTAAATAGGTCTAATATACAATAAATAATCAATTTTAAATTTCACGAGTTTAAATACTTAGGCCAGGAATCAATTATTACAATTAAATAATTATAATAAATCCGTGTTATTAATTCCTTCTATTTAATTTTTTTAAATGCTTTTAATAATAATATATAACTGATTATTTTTACTAATTAATTATTCCAAGTGTAATAACATCTAAATATATAATTATATTATATATAGTATAAATGACTTAGATAAACTGGGAAGGAAAAGGTTCCGACCTTATTATTATGTATTTTTAATAATTTAGGGAATACAATGAGAGAGATAATCTTGTTGAGAACTACAGTATTTAGAGGAAAACAATAAATGAGAATATTTATTTCCCACTGAAAATCTTCATACATTTATTGATCGATTAAACTAGATAATAATATATATACCTATTATAAAACTTTAGTTTTTGCTTTAGAATTATTTCTTATTGTTTTCGTTGTGTTATTCTTCATTGAGTTAAGTATTGTCAAAAAATCTACTAATAATTGTATTTATAAGTACTCGTATATTAATAATAAGATTACTAAGAAATAAGTTTTAAGTTCCTGGTCTAAATCATCTATATTATTTCAATTGCTTTAGTTTCTTTATAAGGTAAGTTATTGTCTATAGTACATATAACATACCATTTATATGATGAAAGTAAACTCTCGTACATTACTACTGGGATCATGGATACATGTCCTCTCGATTTGCTGATGTCACCACTACTACTCGCCCGGTACTCCAAAGGAGGCGGAGGGATCTCGGCTGAGCGACATGGTCTATTTGTCCGATTATGTTGGTCAGCACTCAAAACATCCTTTGAAGCACTTCTCGCGCAAAGCGTTCTTCGCTCCAAATCGGGCCAGTCCCTCCGAATCTGCGGAATTTACTTAAATTGGATATCCACTTAGGATCTATTCTTATACGGGTACACACCTGGTTTATCTCCGGGAGAGGTTTTTCAACATGTGTACGTAGACCTGGTAAAGACACGAAGACCTAGCATACATTTAAACTCGTACAGACTAGGGGAACTCACAGAGTAAAACGCACGAGCTCATCCTTTATCTGGAAAAGAGGAGGAAGAATGCCTTAGTAGACTTGCTGATTTTTCCTGTCTAAGTGATAATTGTTCTGGTTAGTGGATGATCCGAGAGTGACTTAATAGGATATATCTCCAATTAAGTAGTGCCCAAGTTGTTGCTCGACGAGTGTACTGTTAGAGGATTAATTAAAATAGTGAGAGGGAGAGAAGCAAAAATTCTCAGCACTCATTCACTCTCGAAAATCGCACTCTATATGTCAATATGGTGTTAATTTATAAGGCGTAAATAGTAAGAGTTTTAAGAATGTAGTACAGCCACACAGAGTTGCTACCGTGTATGTGTTGTATTGAGCGAACCCATCAGAAACATAGTAGTGAGAAAGATCGCTCACGCCATAAAGATCACACGATGATAATATAGAAAAGGGTGAATGTATAGTATGTGTATTAGTGTGAAGTTTTGAATAGAGTGGATAAGTTACAAAATATTAAAGTATATATTAATAACAGTGATTCTATAATGCGCCTCGCATACAGGGAAGACCTGCGATTATAAATGAGTGAACAAAAAAGGTAGGGGCATGGTGTAATAAATATTAGATATTAGGAAATGAAAGAGGAGGAAACTATAATAATATGGGAGATTAATGTATAAATGCCATCATATAAGTGGGATTGAATGGAGAGAAGGATAAAGAGGAAGCAGCTGTGGTGGAGTGGAGAAAGTTTGAAGACATTGAGGGAAGAAAGGACTAGTTTGATAAACTTATTGAATAATTAATTTATAAAGATAAATAGGTAACGCATATTTATTTATTATTTATGAATATATTTGAGCACCTTTTTTTCCCACGGGATAATTTTATATTTTACTTAAAACACAGATAAGCCTGAAAATAACACATGGAAATTATATATATACGGAAAAATACTAAATGATAGACCTAATGATTAATATTGTACATGATATGAGATATATAATATATATAAGGGTGGTCCTAAACAACAATATACATAAATTTTAGACACATCCTCTCAATGTGTGACCAAATACATGTACTATGTGGTGGGAATAGAATTAAGATGGAGTACAATAAGGATGAAGTCCGAAGAAAGTAACCAGAGAACGATATTGTTTATATAATAAAAAATATTAAAAGATGAAAACACAATGAGAAAATTTTAGTCACATTAGGTAAGAATATTAATATTTTACAAAAATATGAGGAAATCTTCAAGGATACAATGTGGAAAACGACAGTAGAGGAAGGTTGGAAAAATTTCAGAGAAGGTGTGGAGCAGGTTGCTACGAGAAGTGATTAGAGCAAAAAAAAAGTAGTGGAAAAGGAAAAAGAAAAGGAGTTTGGTGGAATGAGAAGTACAAAAACGTAGTAATAAGAAAAAACAAGAAATACCGTTTATGGATGATGACGGGCAGAGGAAAATAGTTAATTAATAGTCTTAGATATATCAAGATAACCATTAGACAGAAATAGTAAAAAGACGAATCATCGAATTGTATATCATGGGTGTAAGAATGAAGAATAGGAGAATTGGAGGAAGACAATGAAGAGAGCACTATAAGGTAATAAGTTATGGTATATAATGAGATTAATTGGCTAAGAGATTAAAGACAAAAATGAATCCTAAATAACTCAGAATAAGTGGATTATTCAAACTCTCAAAGATAGAGAATAACCAATAGTGGGATATTAAGTGAAAAGGTTCGAGGAGATGTGGAACAGAATGATAATTTTGATGAATTTAATTAAATTATGTGGTGGACCTAACGAGGAATATATGGAAGTAGGATGATACCACTAAATGGAAGTACAACCGAGAACAAGTGAATGACTTGAGAATCACCTGATTACGATGTCAAAGGATAAATGAGATCAAAAGCTATTATAAGAAAGCCCTAAAGTAATAGGAAAGTAGCCCAGGAAGTAACGTAATGGACTAAAAATTA
>JABUQX010053367.1:0-7500 GCA_015478945.1 Trachelipus rathkii
TAATAAAAAAATTATGAGTTCCATCCCAACTAGATTAAATAATTCATTATTTCTCGTTGTAGTTTCTGAGGATTAAATAATATTTTTCTTTAATTTTCAGTAATGGTCTCGGCACCTTGGCTCACGTTCCAGCGGCTGTGGGTTCATGACGATATAGATTATATGACTCATTTAGTTGCGTATATTTCGTTCTTGTGGAATAATTTCCTCTTTGAAGTATTACTTTTTTCCAGCGCTAGAACATTTGCGTAATTTTATTATCTTCTTTTCAGATTGCCTCTGCAGTTTTTTCAATGTTGAAATATTTTTCGTACTCTTATTATACTTTGATAGTTTTTATCAAATAATAATAGATTATTTGTTTAGAGTATGTCAGAGTAAATTTAAATTTTAACAATATATATGCTTCGTCTTGAACTTTGTATTTTTCGCCGGCACTCGGGATTTTATATATATATATATATATATAGTATAGGTAATATATATTACTATGTATATATATAATATATATAGTAGAAGTGTATTATATTAGCTGTAATCTTGACACAGACGGTATACGATATAGAGTGATTATATTAATGTAGATAGATATAGAAATAATTGAACGCTTATGATATATAACTATCTATTCTATATATATATATACTCAGTACTGGTTATATGGCTTTATAGTATGCTGATATATTATGTTATATGATATTTAGTAAAATGGTATGTATATTGAGATAATTATATATATATTATATATATAGCGGTATACTAAGTATGATTTCAGATTTAAGGTGACGTCATATTTATATATATTGATGTAAGTATATGTTGTAGGGATATAGTGTATATATATATTATATAGTGTAAGTAGTAGTGGTATTATAGTATATTGTGTATAATGGTTAGTAGGTGTTTATGGTGTTGTATATAATTTTATTATAGGCCATTAGTATAACTATACTATGGGTTATAGAGGGTAAGTTAGATTAGTATATTTATTGTGAATTAGTGTAGTTAATTGGTTGCTCAGTTATGAATTTACGTTGAGGTATGTTATAAGATATAGTGATTCTGATATACGAGTATCAGAAGCTTGATTTATTATTTAGCGATTATGTTATGAGTTTATATTATAAATAATATTATTGTGTAAGTATTATTGGGCGGGTAGTTACTCAATTATATTCATTGTAGTGTAATAGGTAGTATATAAATGAAGTAGTAGTATTATTTATATAGTATTATATATGAAATATATATATATTATTATATATATATATATGTAATTAGTTTATAAGGTAATATATGTATAAATAATACATATTATTTATATATATATATAATATATATATATATATATATATATATATGTATGTACTGTATTTAATATATATTATTATATTATATATATTTAGTATTTATAATATATAGGTATGACGTTAAAAGGTAGTGTATATATATATATTATTTATGGTACATAGAGGTAAGCGATATACGTTTATATATTTGTTATGATAGTATATAGTAGTTAAGTGATATATAGGTACATGAATCGCTTGTATAGGTAGGATAGGGTAATATAGAGTTATCTGTATAGTAGTGAGTATTACTCGGTAAATTATATTATGTATGGTGCTTAATATATATATATAAATATGTATATCATACTATATAGTATATATTATTATATATATATATATATATGATATAGTCATGGTATGTCTTTAATCTAGTATATGGGATAAGGGTACGTTATATTGTATATTAGTATGGGGGTCTGTAGTATTAGGGTAGATATATTGTGTAGTATGTGATATTATGGTAATATGATATATCTAGTGGGTAGTAGATTACTACAGTATAGCGAATAAGTGGGTATGATGAATTGTAATATATACTATATATATATGATACTATTATTATTTAATTTATATTATATATATATATTATATTATAGTAGTTAGGTATATATATATATATATAATTATATATTAATATTATATAGTATATTATATATATATATATATATATATTATATATAATGTACTTTGTATGATGTATATTGATAGATAGATGGTATTATATGTATGTTCTTAATTTAGGCTATAATGGTAGTACGTATATATTCTTGGTGTGAGCGAGTTATTATTGTTTAAAGATAAAGTCCTTGGGAGTTGTCGGGAATTAGCGTTTTCCATAATTAAGATCAGAAAATGTAACAAAAGAAATTTTGATAATTAAAAAATTGAAATAAAAGAAAAAATAAAGAGATTAAAATATTTTATCACTAAAGGGAATAATTTAAGTTATTTATTCTTTATTTTCATTATTATTATTATTTTTTTATTTTAGTTATATTTTTTATTTTTTATCTATTTTTGTATTATTTTATTATTAGAATGTTAATAAGAGTGAGCTCTTTACTTTTCTATCAGAAATAAGAATAGAAAAATTAAGATTATTTTGTATTTTAAAAGTTTTATAGGCAATTGTTAGCTATGTTGTAAGACTCTAATTGGTTTATTTACATTCATTAGTAAAGATTAATTTTTAGCTAAAAAAGTCAGATTTAAAAATTTTGAGGTAGGATTGGGAATAATAATAATAATAATAATAATAATAATAATAATATAATAATAATAATATAATAATAATAATAATAATATTAATAATATATAACAAGTAATAATATATATATATAAGTAATAATATATAATTAATAGATATTAATAGTGAAGTAAAATAATAATGATAATAATGGAATAATAATAATGTAAATAATAATAATAATATGGATAATAATAATTAATAATAATAATACTACTGGTGATAATATTAATAAATAATAATAATAGATGGAATAGTTAAAATAACTAGTAATAATGAAGGTAATGTAATAATAATGACATAAGATCAATCTGAGGAATGATCTATATCTTAATGAGATATAATAAGTAATGAATGAGCTAGATAACAATGAATTAATTGATAAGAGGAAGTTGGAATGAGATAATAATATTGTAAGTGAGATGGAATCATAGATAATAATAATAACAATAATAATATTAATGAATAATATAATAGAATAATAATAATAATAATAATAATATGATAATTAATATATTAATGAATAATATATCATGTGAAATTCGTAAATAATAGTTAGATTATAGTCTAATATGGATAACTAAGTTATTTGTACATGCATATGTAATATTAATGGATTGAAGATGATAAAGAATATAGATAATGAGTAATAATAATCTAATTAGTCGAGATTAATAATAATATTAAAATAATAGATAATAATAATAATATAATATAATAATAATAATAAAATAAAGGAAAATTTGTTGATAACTAGGGGTGATTAGAATAGATTGAATTGACGTACTACTAGGCTACTATACTATTACTTAGCTGGACTAGCTCAGGCGAAATGACTATCGTTAGCTGTTACGTAGGTATCTTACTACTGAATACTGACGTAGATGATAGTGAGAAAACTACTTTGTAGGTTTATGCTTGTAATAATGAGATTAATAATAATAATAATTAATAATAATAATGAATAAAATAATAATGGTGTGATAATTGGTGCTATAATATAGATAATAATAATAACAATAATAATAATAAAAAAAATAAAAATAATAATAATAATAATAATTTTGGGTATTATTAAATCTGAGTTCCAAAATCTCCAAAATTACTCTCGATATTTTGTTTAAGTTAAACTAATTTACATAATTTGGAAATAAAGTCAATGTATAACAACTTTTTATCCCCAGCTGCGAGCTTTCCTAGGTTTCCTAAAAAGATTAAAAGAATTTATAGGAACTAAAAGAGCTTAAATTTTCCCAGTTTTTTTGCCCCTTTCCCCCAACATACACACACTTGCAAACACATTTTTTCCTTGCATTTACTCCCCCAATTTTTGCTGTATATTTCCTCTGACTTCACCATCATATAAAAAAATATATATTTGAAAATATTTCCCAACACACATGTGCTCACCAAGAAACACCTACAAAACACAAACACACACATACACACACCACACACACAACATCACACACACACAGACACACAGCAACACACCCACACACACACACACACACACACACACACACACACAGCCACACACACACACACACACACACACACACACACACACACACACACTTTTTCCCCTTGTGTTTCCTCTCCCATTTTTTTCCTGTATATTTCCTTCCCCTACCCAAAAAAAAAAAAAAAAACTATTGGAAAATATTTCCCAACAGAAATTTGGTTGAGGGGGGTTAAAAGGATAAAGGAAAATTTGACCTCTATTTCACCGTCCGTCAATACTCCATTACTGGAAAAGTTAAATGGAAAGAAAAAAAATAAAAAATAAAATAAAAATAAAAAAAAAAAAAATATCTATTGGTAAAATGATTACAAAATTGCTGAAGATAAATTACTTTTTAATCGATTTTATTTCAAAAAAATGACACCTAAAATTTCAGTTGAGTTTAATCAAATTATGAATGATTTTTTACCTTTTTTTGGAAAGTGGTATATATATATATATATATATATATTATATTATATATATATTATATATATATATATATATATATATATATATATATATATATAAATATATATATATTATATATATATTTTTTATATATATATATATATTATATATATATATATATATATATATATATATATATATATATTACTGGGAGCTCTTATGTCCATAAAACTACACTTTTTGGGCCCTCACGGATTATTTTCCAGAAAATTGTGGGGATTATAATGAGGAACAAGGGGAAAGGTTTCACCAGGATATCCGAACAATGGAAAAAAGTTATCAAAGTCGCTGGGACATTAGCATGATGGCCAACTACTGCTGGTGTTTGAAAAGGGGAGAACCTGGAACGTCTCATAAGAGAAAAACAATTAGGTCTTCTTTTTTTCCAAATTAGTAATCCAATGTGTGACATGACTTTAACAAATTCTAAATAAAGTTAAAATACTTATAGATATAGCGTTTCATTTAATAATTAATTAGCAATCATAGTTTAAGTGCCACACATTTTTTGAGACAAATAACGATATTCCTTAAAATTTTCCAGTATTTTCAAAAAATTCCATTTTTTTATTTATTTATAGTAAAAGGTTCCACAGCAATTATTTTCCCTTGTGTATTATTCAATTAGAGTTTCGTTTTGAAGAGTCTTTAGCAGTTGCAGCACATTGTATCAAGCTGTCTATTCATGATATACTCTAAAAGGGACTAAGGAAAAAAACAGATTATGATAAATATAAATTTCTTACACACCAAGTGGAAAATATAAATTTCTTTAAATCATTTGAATCGGTATAAATAATTTTAAATAATTTGAATCATTTAAACGAGGTTCAATTTATAATGGTTATTAGTTTTGTGTATTAAAAAAAGAGTGGTAGAACTGAAATCGGAATTGGAATCGGGTCGTATAAGTAAGTATAAGTATAAGTATAATTACAAGTATGAGTATAAGTAAAGTATAAGTATAAGTTTAAGTATAAGTTAAGTATAAGTATAAGTATAAGTATAAGTATAAGTATAAGTATAAGTATAAGTATAAGTATAAGTATAAGTATAAGTATAAGTATAAGTATAAGAATAAGTATAAGTATAAGTATAAGTATAAGTATAAGTATAAGTAGTTGAAGTCGGGACCTGAATGAGGATCAGAAGCCGAGATCCGGAAATGGATTGGACTCTCATTTAACCGATTCCCCACCCACGGTATTAACTTATTAAGTAAAATTCTTACTTATGCTAAAAACAAAGATACTCTCCATTAAGGTTGGGCGACGCACCAGGGGCGGTGCGGTGCTGTGCGGTGAAGCACACAATTTCAATGTCCGGGTGATGTGCGATTTTAAAAAATGTAGAGGTGTGGTTCGGTGCGGAGCGCGATGAGCATTGAAACATGAAAGTGCGGTGCGGTGCGGTGCGGTGCGGTGCGGTGCGGTGCGGTGCGGTGCGGTCCGAAAAAAATGACTTCTGGTCAGAAACGGTGCAAGGTGCCCTTACTCTCGTGCGATAAGATGCGAGACGATGCTGTGCGGTGCGGTGCGGTGCGGTGTGGTGCGGTGCGGTGCGCAAAATTCTGGTTCTCGGCAAACCCTGCTCTTTATTCATGAACTAACTAACTCATACGGTATTAACACATTAATAACAAAGACTTATTACGTTTATGATAAAGATTCATTAATTAACAAAGTAATGTTAAAAGTTACTAAATGAATTGACAAAGCGCAGAAGTTATTAGTTTAACATTTTTAATTCCGTTAACAATTAATTACTTATATATATATATATATATATTATACATATAATAGCTTAAATAGATAATATATATATATATATTATATATATATATATATATTATATATATATATATATTACAAATAAACAACATCACTTAGGCGAGCCACTAATATATATATATATTATATAGCGCATATAGTTTTTATTTATATATATTTTAAGTCTGGTTAACAATTAATTAATTATATATATATATATATATATATATATATATACATATATAGCTTAAATAGAGTACGATAGCTATCATTTTGCACTAATATACAAATTAGAAGAACAATTCTACGAGCGTCTTGGTTTCATATGCAATTCATGTAATGGCTCAGTGGCAGCCACTTGAACACGACAATGATTTATAATTGCATTTTGTAATTATTTGGGCACTGGCGCTCTCGCATCGGCTTCGGAGTCGAGCAAACTTTAATCTTCAAGATGGAAATTCAACACAAGTTTCTCAGCAAATCTTCGCAGAGAGACTTTATTTTATGTTTTAGCGCTAAATCAATATCATTTTGATATATATATATATATATATATATATATATGTGTGTGTGTGTGTGTGAGTGTGTGTGTGTGTGTGTGTGTGTGTGTGTGTGTGTAGGTGCGTGTGTTTTATACTACATTTTAACAACAGTGGCGGTGAAGATTAAACATTGGCAATATTGTAACAACCGCCAATCCATTTTCACTTTACCACTGCAGAAGTTACGATCATAACAAAATAACTCAAAATATTTCACAATCGTCACCTCATTTTTAAGTGAAAATATAGGTTTCAAATAAAGGTGTTCTCAAATTTAAAGTATACTGTATAAGTCAATGAGCTCGTTAGTACATCGGTTTATGCTCTCATGTATAAGAAAGAAATTGTTATTGTACATCGGTTTATGCTCTCATGTATAAGGTGTCTAATGTAACTGGTAAAAAATTTCGGTTTATATAAAAATAACTTTTACAAAAGAAGGAAAAAATTTCTTTACTCTATTTAAAGTTTTATTTGTTAGTAAATTTCTATTTGGAAAATTATTCTAAATTTGTTTTTACGTTTTCTTCATCTTATCATTTCGTTTCCTTTATACTTCTTCTCCTCATTTTCTTCGTTTTCTTTTTGCTTCTTCTGTTTTTCTACGTTTTCT
>JABUQX010053367.1:12500-30113 GCA_015478945.1 Trachelipus rathkii
TGGAATGAAGATGTGGAAGAGGCAGCAGTGGGTGAAAAGAACAAGAAAACGAGTGAGTTTCAGCGGAAGAACAGAAGAGAAATTCGCTTAATATGTGATAGCAAGAAACAGAGCAGAGATGGTGAAGAGGGAGGCAAAAAGGCTGATGGCGGAAAGGATGGCAGACAGAATTGGGAGAGGATGCTGGTAAGGGAGGGAAAGAAGAAGATTTTCAGCTCGGCAAAAACATATGAAAAAATCAACAGAAAACGCTATTTATAGTATCAAAAATAAAGAAGGGGAGGTACTTACAGCACAGGAAGAGTTATATTAAAGGTGGACTGAATATTTTGGAGAACTTCTAAATGTAGAAGAGGGGAGGAATATGGAAGAGGATCAATATGTGAGAGAGGAGATGGAAGGGGTTAATCCGATAACGATGGGAGAATACGAGGAGGCTTTGTCAAAAATGAAGAAAGGTAAAACATCAGGAGTAGATGAAATAGCTATCGAACTGATATAGGGAAGGAGAGGAAGAATGAAGAAGAAAATAATTTGTGGAACTTTTTAATAAATGTTGGATGGAGGGTGTAGTTTCCGGTAGATGGGGGAGAATATATTTGTTTTGCCCATTTATAAGGAAAAGGTGATACTGGAGATTGCTGGAACTATAGAGGATAGCTTTATTGGATCTATATAGCGAAAGTGTTAACGAAAGGATTTTAATGAAGAAGTTGATTTATGAGGAGTGATAGAGATATCAGTCTGGGAGAGGACAATATTGGTACAGGAAGGGCAGGAGTACTCGGATCTGTTGTTTTCTTTAAGAATAGTGTTGGGAGAAGAGCTGGAATTAATAAAACAGCTTATATATCATGCTTTCTTTGTTACCTAAGAAGGCTTGAACTCTTGGTACCACAGAGCCATGACCTTTGGCAAAGGATTTGGTGGGAAGTGTACGGAGTGGAGGAAAGAAACTCGAGGATGTAGCAATAAAAAGCGGTTTGTATAGCGTTTGTGAGTGTAACGTGAGAACTGGATGTCAAAAATGAGAATGGTTTGAGGTGGGGAGGAGTCAGACAGGGTAGTGTCCTGTCTTTCTACTCTTTATAAGCTTACTTAGAGTAGTAAGCAGGAAGGTTAAAGAGGACATTACCTGAATCTGGATTGGTGAATATAATGGTGTAGCGATGATTTGGCATGTTGGAGTGGGGAGGAGGGGGTAATTGAGAGGACTTATGGAAAGTTTTTGACAGAAATTTGAGGGAGGTGTTTCAGAGATGAATACAGAAAAGGCAGTGATAATGAGAGTGGGTAGGAAGGATGAGAATAGGATTCGCATTGATGATGATAGATTGAGAAATGTGGATCAGTCTTGTTTACCTGGGTGGCGTATTTACAAAGCAAGGGATGATGTGTACGGGAAGTGGGCAAGAATGGAAACAATACCGAAGAACACAATGAGAGCGTTATATTTCCAATTATGAAGGATTCGGTTGTGATGGATTTATAAAAGTGAAGAAGATTATATTTGATAGCATACTGGTACTTACATTGACATAATGCAGCAGAACTGGAGCTTACAACAAGATAGCGAAAAAAGGATCGAGCTGCTGAAAATTAAGGTGTTGAGGACGATAGTGGGAAAGACGAAGGAGAGATAGAGTGAGAAACGCAAATGGGTTAGGGAGAGAGTGGTGTGGTGCCTGTGTTGAGAACAGGCTAGATTCCGATTGTATCTTGAGATGGTGGCATATATAAGGATGCCGGGGAACGAGTTGCAAGTATGGTGTGGTGGTCGGAGGGAGTGAGGGAGTAAGGCCGAGAGGAAAACCGAGGGGAAGATGGAAAGGATTGCGTGGAGACGTTAAGCTCTGAAGAAGACATGGAATGCCCGCGTGCGTCCAGCCTGATGGAGGATGGTTGTTATCTTCTGGAAATTGTGACTGCTGGACAATCGATGTTGTCCTCTTCTGCTGACAGGGGCCGTGGCCCCTGAGGAAGACGTAGAACGTAGTTATATATACTATATTATAGTATATTACCACTATATATATATATTATATATATACTTATATATATATATACTTATTTATATATATACCTCTAGTATATATATATTCTATATTATATATTTGTATATATATATACTATAGGATAATAATAAATGTATACCTATTTATATAATATATATATTTAGTATATATACTATACTATATACTATACTATAATATATATAATATAGTATATAATATATATATATAGTATATATATAGTAATATATATATATATAGTATGTATCATAGAACATAAAAATCAATGTATTTAAACCAAAAAAATTAACTTTTAAATATTATATATAATAAATTCTATATATACCAAATTTCATATTTAACAAAAAAAAAAAAAAAAAAAAAAAAAAAAACATTTTTAAAATTTTTCGAGAAATGAAACTGAAATGAACAAAAAGTTTGTAGTTCTCCTACCGACGAATGCAACCGATTCTTATTTTGGTATCTTTTTCGCACTTTAGTTGCCGTAAAATTAGATATATTTTTTATAGGGTAACAAACAATTTAATATTTATATGATATATATATATAATACTAGTATATATATATATTATATATATACTATAGATATAATATACTATGATATATATATATATATTTATATATATATATATATATATATATATATATATATTAATTATATTATTATGATATCATATAGTGATATACTATCATTATTTTACACCCGGCCAGTGGGGTCTCGAGGCTCTAACGGGGAACAAAGGGGGGACGTTTTCCATACCCCGTAGGGCATGGGCCGAAGGAATCCCCCGAGACACCCAATACCAAAGAGCTGGTTTTCCGGAGACGCCTCACCCGAAGGGGAGGAAATAGTTCATTCACCTGTCGTCTCACATTACTGAAGGCCGAAGAACCTGAACTCCTGAGCAATTCCGGTGCGTGCTACTTTACACCTGGGTTCCCATTAGTTTAAAAAAAAAAATTATAATCACTAACCTTTTATTTAATAATTATTTTGAAATTCCAATGGTATTCAAAAATAGTTCGTATATTTCTGGCCCTTTATGCTCTTCCTTCCAGACAATTACTGAGCGAGGTAACTCATAAGAATTCCTTCTTTAATTACTAAACGTAATTAATCTAAAAATCGTTTTCTTATTGTAATCATTTGTAGACATGTTACCCAATGCAGAGATATACATTAAAGGTGATTTTTCATTATTTCTTTATTTATTCTGAAGAACCATTTAATGATATATACTATATATTACTCTATTATATATTATATATATGTAGTATATATATTATATATATATATATATATATTATATATATATATATATATATATATATACTAATATATATATATATATATTTATTATATATATTGTAGGTATATATATTATATATATATATTTAATAGTTGGGTTTACCCCTCATTTACTTTTTTATCATTTTGTTTCTTTTATAGCAAGCTAAAAAACTACCTAAAAATATATATAATACCCGACGCCAAAGCATGCGTGCTTAGTTTAAGTAATTACTCTATAAAATTATAGAATGTTTTGTGTTTGTTTTAATATTTCATTTCGATTTTTATTTTCTACATATATATATTAAACTTTTATTCTAAATAAACTTTTCTCAAAGTCTATAGTTTTTCCTTCCATTATGGTAATACTTCAACCAATACAATATTATTTATATATATATATATTATATATTATATACTTATGCTTTTATATATTTATATTAAGTACTAATTTTGATATTATTTGTATACTTATATATATATTATTATATATAATTATATATATATATTTATATATATTAAGTATATATTATAGGTATATATATATATTTTTATAATTCCTTTATACGTTGCTTGATCTATGTAATTCACTCGACTCACGTACTGAGCATTGAGCGACTCGACGACTCGAGTCATCGCTCTCCAAAATTAAATCTGAACCAAAAATATCAATTTTGCCGGTTAGTTTGTTAGGGAAAGTTAGGCTAGCTTAGGTTAGGTTTAGGTTAGTGTTAGGATAAGGTTTGTTAGGTACTCATGTTCTTATGGAAAATAATCTTTCTGTTAATTCGTTATTATCTAAATAAAGTTCAATTTATTTGTAAATCTCAACAATAAAAGTCAGGCTTTTTTGACACACTTTTATGTTCTCTAAATATTGCCTAGGCTATGCTCAGACTTTCCATATTTCTATTTTTTTATTATATTTAATTTGTGTTTCGAAAAATTGCTATCTATTAAACATGATGAAATTAGTAACATTATTGACATATTCTATGAAGAACATATTTCATATTTTTTGCTTCCCTAAATTTCTTTATTATTTTTAATTTATATTTTTATTTGTTTAGTTATGACAAAATAATTAAATAAAAAAATTCGAGGTATTTCCGAATTGTAATAATTTAATCGATATAATTGAGTGCAAGAAAATTTTTCATGGTCACGAATTACAGCTTTCCTATATATATAAGTATTATATATATTTACGTGATAGTATATTATGACTTATATTATTTCTATTAATTACTATTATATTATGTATTACTATATATTATATATTTTATATATACTATATTTATATATATATATATATATATGTATTTAGGTAACTTTTTTTATTATACATTTCTTATCATCTATGAAATGAAAATTTATACATAGTTAGTCCATGCCACCTTAAATTCATACACTAAGGTAAAACTAGAAAATTAATTATACTTCTATACTTTCAAATCTAAACTTTACGTTAGATCAAACCTGTGTAAGTCCCCAATTTGATAGGAATTCTGTAATGTTTCATAGGAGGGGGCTTACAGCTCAGTGATAATATACGTATTTTAATTAAGGAGAACTTAAATTAAAGAACACAACAGATTAAGTGATATGTTATAAAAAAGAAAAACTAAGTAGTATTATAGGAGCTTACCGTAATTTATACATTCTCGGATAAATCCTAAGGTGATTGATGATTAAATTGACTTATAAAGACAATCGAACGCTCTTCCCGTGCACGGGGCTTGAAATTACTTACAGACTGAGTTAACTACATACCTTCTTCCATGTATACTTTGTGAACAAAAAAGCCCCGTGTCTAGGTTATTATCCAACGTTCCTGATATGACGTCATCAAACCTCGGGATTATAAAAATTGTGTCAAGAGTGGTATGCCTTCTTTTATCCTTCTCCCCCGCTCCCTCATCTCCCTTTTCTCCAAAACAAATCACTAACTTCCTTGGTGTCGTAATATTTGATAACCTCCGGGGGGCAAAAGAAAAGAAAAATTTATGATTTTTCTTTTCGCACCTCCATCATTGAGAGGGCCAGGAAGAGGACAAGAAGGACCACTCAAGACAATTAATTTTAGAATTATTTAATTAATATTTATATCACCTTGTTAGTGAATAAATTAAAATTAAAGACCCAAATTGTGGTCTTATAATCAATTTATTTGTTTATGTACTAATATTTAATGTTCACAGAAATTGTTCATTCAGAACCCAAATTGTGGTCGTTATATTTGAATTTTCTAATGAGATGTCTAAAGAATTATAAGAATTATGGTCAATAAGTTCATTTAGACCTCAAATTGTGTGTCTTGTAATGATTTTCAAATTATTATCTGAAATGTGATAAAGTAAAAAAATTTATTTATGGGCTACAAACAAAATTGTTTATAGTAACCCAAAAGAATTTTTTTTTTTTTTTTTTTTTTTTTTTTTTTTTTTTTTTTTTTTTTTTTTTTTTTTTTATGTTTGTTTATGACTACAATTATGCTCATAAGCTCGTTTAAGAATTATAATTAATGTATTAAACATTTAGAATTATTTAAACCTAAAATTTAAACCTAATTAAGCACTGAGAATTTTTTAAATCTAATATTTTAAAATTATATAGAAAAATTTCACAAAAGAAAGGTGTTGCATTTTTTTTCTATTTTGTACATCATCCTCACCTTTATTTCATGAAATTTTAAATTACACCCTCTCTAATTTTGCCCTTCAAGAAAATATTAGCCTTTCAAGCTGCTGTTCTTTTTGGGCGAGCTGAATTAAGTAATGGGCTATCTGAAGGAACTGCTGGAGAGGTTATGTCAACATTAGGTATTGTTTTATTAGGGGTTCTCAGTGTGGTCTCTAATGGGTAAAGAAGTGTGATGTCTCTTGTTGTTATGCCTGTGGCTGTTTTCAACCGAGCAACTCTACTAACCCCATCTTCCCCTGTCAGGAGTTCTATAACTCTACCAAGTGCCCAGGAAATACGTGGAGTTGTGTTATGAATTAGGACAACATCACCCACTTTAATAAGATTTTCCCAAGAACCCACATTGTCTTTGTGAAATTGTCGCAAAGACAAAAGATATTCATTTGTCCACCTATCTGTGAAGTGTTTTTTGGCTTTTAAGCGATTTTTAAGTCTTTCTAAGAATTGATCTCTATCAACCAAAAAATCTATGTCATCCTGATCTATGTCTTCAGGCATTCCATCATTTGACCTACCCTTAAGAAGATGATTAGGGGTAAGAGATTCTGGTGAGTTAAGATCATTATTTACATAAGTTAAAGGGCGATTATTTACAATATTTTCTATTTCTGTCAGAAGAGTTAATAATTCAAAAAAATTAAGGTGTCTAAAACCTACAGATTTTTTAAGACAATCTTTTACAGTTTTTATACAACGTTCCCATATTGACCCGTGCCATGGACTTTTCACAGGTATATATTTCCATTTAATGTGATTTTGTTCTAAATGAGAAAAGGACTGGGGACTTTGATAAAATTTGATTTATTAATTTTTCACCTTTTTGAAAATAAAGGGCATTGTCTGCAATTTTTGGGGTATTAAATCTTGCACAAAATCTTCTAAAGGCTGCTAAAAAGGATTCAGCAGTTAAATCTTCAACTAAATCTAAGCTAATTGCCCTAGAAGCTGAACAAGTAAATAAAATTATATATACTTTTATAGTACTTTTATTAAAAGTTACTGTAATACTTGAGGTGTAATCAATTCCTGTTGAGGAAAAAGGAAAGTCTAAAGTTACACGTTCCACAGGAAGTTGTGGAGGATTTGGTGTTTTAAAAGCATGTGAATGGATCCTTTTACAAAGTACACAGTCTTTTAATATAGACTTGACAGTTGCTCTACCTTTTGGGATCCAATAATTTTTTCTAATTTCTGTTAAAGTATGATTAACACCCATGTGGTATAATTTAATATGAATATTTCTAATTAAAAGGAATGTGAAATGAGAGTCTCTAGGCAATAGTATAGGATTTTTAGAGGCATAAGAAAGTTTGGCTTTCTCTATCCGACCTTTACATCTTAATATACCATTATGATCTAGGAATAAATTAAATTCAGAAATTAGTGGAAGGTTGGAATCAGGCTTCCATTTAGCATTTGTTTGTAGAAAATTATATTCTTTATTAAAATGTACTTTTTGACTGTAAGTAATCCAATAATATATAGGAGTTAAACTACTATAATTCTGTTTCCTACATTTATAAATAAATTTGAGACAATAACCAGTGATTCTAATTAATTTATTAAAATTTGAATAAGAACTAAGGTCTAATAAAGAATCAGGTTTTGATGGTAATGAAGAAACTTTACCTAAATTGCACATAATTGGTGTATCTTTCCAATTGATAGGATCTTGTAACAATTTTGGTCCATTAAACCAGGCCTTATTATTTTTAAGTAGTTTAAAACTAATACCTCTGGTAATGTAATCTGCAGGATTACAGTTAGTGGCCACATACCTATAATTAATTTCACAAGTTGATTTACTGATTTCTTCTAATCTATTTTTAACAAACACATTTTTAGTGGTGAATAAAGTACCTTGATGTAACCAATTTAAACATACTTGACTGTCTGTCCATAAAAAAATTTCAGAAATGTTCACACCACTTAATAATTCTAACAGATATTTAATAAGTTTTACACCCAGGCATATAGCTAATAATTCTAATTGAGGTATTGTTCTTTTTACTTTTAAAGGTACAACCTTTCCTTTTGAAAACAGTAGGTTAGGTTCCAAGCCCACTAAGTAAGCTACACACCCATAAGCTTGCATACTTGCATCTGCAAATACATGCAAAGAATGATTTGTATTTCTAGAACCCATATACCTATTAATTTTTATGGTTTGAATTTTATTTAAATCTTTTGCCAGTTTTTGCCAATATTTAAAATTATCCCTTGATAATATTTCATCCCATCCCATTTCTGTTTTCCATAAATTTTGAAGAAAAACACGAGATCTTATAGTGGAAGGAGTGAAAAATCCTATTGGGTCAAAAATTTTGGAGGCTTCTGATAAAACTTTTCGCTTTGTATTAGCATTAATATTTAAATCATATGCTTTAGTACTAATTGTATCATATTCTGCTGAATTTACATCTAATTCCCAACTCAGTCCCAGAAGTTTGATAGGAGAAACTCCACTATAGCTAAGTTGATCACTGTTAATTAAAAAATTAAGTAAATTTGAATTTGAAACCCACTCAGCTAAACTAAAATTTCCCTTCTGCATTATTTCTTTTGACTGGGTATAGATACTATTTAATTCTGCTTCAGTATCCACAGACCCTATCAAATTATCTATATAAAAAGAATTTTTTAGAAACTGCAAAACTGGAGAATCAGGAAATGAATTAAGATGATATTTAATTGTTAGAGCCAATATACAGGGTGAACAAGTGGCTCCAAATGGGACAACCTTATACCTATAAGTCATGATTCCTTTAGAGGGATCATTTGGCTCTTTATACCACAGAAATCTTAAGTGATTCCTATCATATTCTAATTTTAATTGTATACTTAAAAAAGCTTTTGCAATATCAGCAACTATAGCATATTTACCCAATCTAAAATTAATTAATACTTTGACAAGATCATTTACCATATTAGGACCCTGTACTAAACAATCATTTAAACTAATTTTATTTTTATCTTTCAAACTACAATTATATACAACACGTAATTTGGTTGTTATAGAGTCTTCTCTATACACTCCTCTGTGAGTTAAATAGTGATTATTATTTACAGTATCAGTAGGAACCTCCTCTATAAAACCTCTCTCCAAATGGTCTTGAAATACTTTATCATATTCATTCAAAATACCTGATAATTTTAATTTATTATGAAGTTTACTTAAATGAGCTTTGGCTACAAAATAATTATTTAAAATATTTGGATGTGGAGTAGTTCTACATGATATTTGTTATTTTTATACAATATAGTATTGTTAAAATTTTTAATCATTACTTCATTTTCTGTTGTATTTACTGTATCTAAAATACCAATAGATTCCAGCACCCACAATCTTTCTAAACCATGATCAAGATTTTCATTTAAAGAAGAAGAAGTTAATATATTATTCAGAGAAATATTAGAAGAGAATGACTCATTAAGCATTGAATAATAATTTTGAGGAATGTATTTTATGTTAGTGTTTTGATTAACATTATTTAATTTAGGTGAGGCCACAGCCTCTAGTCAAATTTCAGAATTAATATATTTTTTGATATCACCAAACAAAGCGGCACCTTCTGTCGTTTTCAGTGCTAAACCTTTATTTATTTTAATTGTACCTAACACAAATAAATCTAATAGATCTACTCCAAGTAAAATATCTATTTTGTCAATTAAATCACCTTTTATTTCTTTGTCTGCCAATACATAGGTAGATTTTAAGTTTTCAACAAGCTTTGAAAGACCAGGAACATGACATGAACCCTTATAAGGTTCATTTACTACAAGTGCTTGAATTTTGTGTTCTTCATTACTAATTTTTAAAGTTAAATCAGCATAGTTCCCATTTATTTCACATTGAGACCCTACAAAGGGAGTTACTGACACAGTATTTGTTTCAGTTTCAGTCAAAATAGGGATTTCTAACTTTTTTAATAAATTTTTGTTTACAAAGGATTGTTGAGAACAAGTGTCAATATATGCCCTTACTGGAAAAGAACCTTTATTAGTTTTTAAATCAAGAGTCATTGTTGGCAACAAAAGTGATGTATTACTCTGCAAATCATTTAACAGCACATTACCACTTTGTAACTCTTTCTTCTCTTCCCTTTTCTTTACATTATTAATTTTATTTTTAGGATTATTATTAGAAGATATTTGACTTTTGGGACACATACTGATTACATGGTCTTCCTTATTACAATTTTTACATGGAAATTTCAACTTTGTATAACATGCTTTGGTATCATGTTCACCTGTACATCTCGTACACATATTTAATTGACTGCATCTTTGTACCCAGGCAGATTGTGTTTTATAAACTTCACAAAGCTTTGAGGGATGTTCCTCGGAACAAAATTTACACTTAAATTGGAATGAAACATCTGTTTTGAATGTCTGTAGGGAAGCTTTATTTTCTTCATTTTCTTTCTTTTTATAGTTAAAGTTTTCTCTCTTAGTGACATTATTATAACTTTTATTTTTGTTATTTACAAACTTGTGGTCTGCTTTATTAGCCTTAAAACTAGAATTATATAAAGTCAAAATCATAGGAAAATTATCTCTTATTTCCTGTAAAGTAGGATAAGTTTTATTAAGTTTTTGTTGAAATAATTCCCGTACTACTTTGGGGAGTTTTTCTAAGATGAGAGGACAAATTATCCAAGATGACTTTTCTATATCTTATTTGAAATCTGTCCCAATAAACATTCTACTTCACTATAAAAATTGAAAATATCATCATATGAATCCTTACAATATTTTATTTTAATTAATTTAATAGCAAGATCATGATTTATTTCTTCTTGATTTTTATAATTATTACATAAAATAGCTAATGCTGTATCATAATTAGCATCAATAATCTGTAATGATTCAATTAATTTTAAGGCAGGACCTTGCACATACTTAAGGAGATATGACAACTTGTCCACATTGGACAATTCTTCCTTATTACCTATTAAAGAATTAAATTTATCCAAAAAAGATGGAAAACTAGTTTTATCACCTGCAAAGGTAGGAATTTCTAAAGTAGGTAATCTAGCCCTATATCTATTATCAGCATAAGGCATACTATTATTTCTAATTGTGTCAATAAAATTCTCATTATCTTTCATTTCCTTTAAAGATATATATTGGTTATACAGAGCCTTAACCTCATCAAGGTATTTATTTATACTATTTATATACACATCATTTTGGTAAAGCAAGTCGATAGATTCTTGCTCTTCCATATCTTTAGCCTCATCATGTAAGCCTATTATCCTCGTCCAAGGATAGAATTTCACTTTTGTATCTCATAATATTTTGTATGAGATTTTCATATTCTAATTTTGAAGGCTCTTTTATGGCTTTAAATTCATTTGTTAACCTAGTTATTACACCCTTTCTAGCTGACTTTTTTCTCTTTAGAGATTTTATTGAATTTAACAAATCTTCCATTTTAAATGATAAGAGAATGATAAATTATTTCAATTATTTATTAATAGGGCAGAAATTATTTAAAAAGAATTAATAATTAATTTAAATTGTCACTAAGACCTTTAATTAGTAAGGCAGGGCTTAATAAGTATACATTAAACTTTAAAGTAGGGCTTAATGGGCCTATGTTAGGCCTTTAACTACTAAGTTAGGCCCAATGAGCTTATTTTATGCACAAGCCTATATAGGTAGGCCTAGTTTGTACACTATGCTTTGTAGTTTATTTACATATATATCCAAAAACATTTAAGATATATATACTTAACATTAAAGACATAAATACTCGTCCAAAGACAGAATTTATGTTAGACAAAAAAAAATATGAACCTAATATTTAACACAAACGCTCGTCCAAAGACCGAGTTTACTAATTAATAATTGTCTCAAATGAATTTAACAAATTTACTATTGAACACATAAAATACTCGTCCAAAGACAGAATTTTATGTTTCACGGGGTTATTTAACTTAATACAGCCACATAAAATACTCTTCCAAGGACCGAATTTTATGCTTCATATCAGAGTTTATTTTCATAGCCCCGTATCAAAACATTGGCATGGGCCATTAAATTTAATTATCTTAAGCGTCCGCTTAATTTAATTTTATTTTATTTAATTTAATTTTAAATTTAATTTTAAATAGAGCACTGAAGTATTAATCAGCTTTGTCGGCATAGGCAAAGTATATACAGTATATTCTAGGTACTAGCCTCCGCCATTGTTATTTAATCATAAGATGCGCAAGCCTGAATGCGTATTAATTTTTCACTATTAAATATATTTTGATTTATTATAAAAAATATTATTTATAAATATATTATATATAATATATTTATACACGAATTATTATCTTAATTTAAATAATATTTACACAATGCTAAGTCTTACTTCAAATATAATTATAAATATCTGTCTGCGCAAGAATTAATGCACCACGTGACATTACGTCATCGGCCTATGCGCAAGAATATTTAATTCTAGAATTATTTACACATTTATTTATTTTTATTTTTATTTTATTTTATTTAAAATTATAATGAGATAAATATTTATTTATCTAAAGGTCTTTAATTACCCAATGCACTTTGATGAAGAAGTTTAAATATAAGTTAGTTAATTTGTAATTTGAGAATGTTCAGATAATATTCTTTTTAATTTGAATTGAAACTACCAATTAGGGTTAAATTTTACCAATTAGTTCCCGGGTCTGGGCACCAATTATTACTTTTTTAGGCTCAAAAATTAACTCTATAAATGTATAGAGTAACTTCAGGGTCCACTGCAACCTTAATTCAATTCCTATTAAACTAGAAATTAAATTATGACACCTATATTCTCAAAATCTAGATTATTCTAGATCGAACTGTAAGTTCCATAGGAACTGTAAGTTCCATAGGAGTAGGTTACAGCTTAGTAATAATAATCTATATTTATTTAAGGAACTTAAATTTAAAGACACCAAACAAATTAGTGAAATGTTATAAAAGAAAATAAGAGAATAGGAGCTTACCGTAATTTTATATACATCTGGATAAATCCTAAGGTGATGTTTGATGAGTACTATTGACATAAAAGAAACGAACGTTCTTCACCGTGCACGGGCTGGTAAATTAAAGCAGGCTGAGTTAATGCAACCTTCTTCCTTGAACTTTGGAATAAGACGCCCCGAATAATTCTGCATGGCCATCTACGCTCTTCTGATATGACGTCATCAAACCTTCTCCATAACAAATCACCAACTCCCTTGGTGTCATAAATTTTAATAATATATATATAATATATATATATAATATTATATATATAACGCTATATAATATAACCAACTTATATACTTATACTAACGCTCTAGCTGTATGTATATAATAGCAACCATAACTATCACGCTCGCGCTAACCAATAATAGCAACAACCAATAACAACCAACACTGCTAGCTGCTCAATATCAGCCATATATGTATATACTCTCGCCGCTGCTATGGTCGGCCTCCGAAGCAACATGCGCCCAACAAAAAAACCATGGCTGGGTACGGAAAATAACTAACATTTTGATAATCGGGAGACATTTTTATAATGAGGCGAAAGGCAAATAAAGAAATAACGCTTTGAAAAATTTAAAAAATAATTAAATTTTTGAAAAACTTGTATGAAATTACCGTTTTCTGAAAATTTGAAGAAGTCGCTTACTCCGAGTAGGCAGGAAAGATGCCAAATGTTGAATTTTTTCTTTTTTTCACTAAAGAATATCCCACGGGTATAAAGGCAGTGAAGAGTCGAGGGTTTCTCGACCTCGGGGGGACGACGAGGGGACCGTCCCCCCTCTGATCCTCGATCGGCTCGAACCCCCTAAAAAGAGTATAAAGAGAAAAAAATAATATTTTCCCAAGCGTAAACTTAAATACTATTTGGCAGCTTTTAATTGTTCTCGAGGAAATAATGGCGCGGATTCAAAGTCATTCACCAGCTTCCTCGATCTAAAGTATAATAATTATATAAAGAAGATTGGTATTAATAAATATTAGAATAAAATAATTTTTAAAGTTTCATCGATGAAATTAGCCTTGTTAAATCAAATATTTATTTTCCTGTAACTGTTATAATTTTTTAGTTACATGCATGATGCTTTCTGGAGGCTGGCTTTGCTGCTGCTGCTCTCATATATGCTCACTCACTATACTGCTATCTCCATATGCTGCTGTATATCATAACATATAACATATGCCTGTACTGCTCTTATATATATATATATCTGCCGCTATCTCTTATATGTATATATATATATATTGGACCTTAAGTAATACATGGTCTCAAAATAATTTAGTATTGGAAGGTTGGTAATAATTTTTATTTTTAGGTAAAGAAAAATTAAAAATTATAAATAAATAAATATATAGGTGGTGAAGCTCTAAGAAAATAAAGGGGAAATAGATGTATTTTTATTGATTTTTTAAAAAAAAAGGTACCATTTAGTGTATTTATGACACGAAAAATAATTTTTCCATTTTTTTGACGTTTTATTATCATTATATATATAACAATAATATAATATATATATGTATACAATAACAACAGCCAGCATAACTTGTAACAACCAGCAACGCTATTCTATACTTCTTCAACATATGTAGCCAACAACATATATATATATCTTGCTTTATTTGTAGCACCAACAATAGTAACCTTGCTATATGGCATATATATATATATTATATATATATATATATATATAATAACCAGCTAAAATCTTATACTTTATATATATATATATATATAATAACAACAATAACTATGTAGCATATATATTCGCTAATAATAATAATAATAATATGTATAACTTTATATATATATATATAACATATATATATATATATATATATATGAATGGGATTTTTGGTTTATTTACCATTTTCTAGAGAACGGCAGGTCCTACGGTAAAACAAATTATATATTTGGAATCAGGCGAAAATTCTAAGGATGAGTTTAACTTTTTTTTTTTTTTTTTTTTTTTTTTTTTTTTTTTTTGGAGTAAATTTTTTTAGCTAAAGAATACCCTGGGTAAACCGCAAAGATGGCAGGTCGGGGTCTCTCGACCTCCCGATTGGACGACGGGAGCTACCCCCTCTGAGGGCCTCCTGAACCCCCGCTCTTTGGTCTTTGGGTGTCGCGGGGGTTCCCGACCATCCCCCTCCGATTTTGTGAGCATCCCCCCCTCTGTCCCCCGTCGGCTCGAGCTAAAAAAAAACTTCAGAATTTTCCAAAAAGCAAACAAAAATTATTTCACCAAATTTGGGGGCTCAAACGACGAGGGGACAGGGGATTTCATACCGGAGTGGTCGGAGGAACCCGCGACACATCAAAGACCAAGAAACGGGGGTGGAGACCATCCCCGGAGGGTCAGTCCCCCTCTCCCCGATCTCGTCCGTGCGGTTTACCTAGGGCCATTCTTTTTAGTTAAAAAAAAAAAGAATTACTTCAAAAAAAAAAAAAAAAAAAAAAAAAAAAAAAAAAAAAGTTAAATCCCATCCTTAGAATTTTCGGCGGATTCCAAATATATAATTTGTTTTACTGTAGGACCTGCCGTTCTCTAGCTACTTACTGTGAGCATTAAAAAAATCCGACCATCTGCTGTATATATAGCCCAACAACTTATATATATGTATATATCATATATAACAACCCATATATATGCTAACAACGCTTAACCAACATAGCCATCTTATATACTGCCTGCTCATATATATATATGCTCTTAGTAATATATATGCTACTATGCTATATATATATATGCTATACACAAATAATAAATATTTACGTTGAAATAAACTTAAAGAATTAAATAAAATGAATTGGAAAAATAAATCAATTTGAAGCACAAAAAAATAAAAAAAAGTGTTCTTTTTATAGCAAATCGAATTTTTTAATTTTAATTTTGATATAAAAATTATTACCAACCTTTCCAATACAAAATTATTTTGAGGACCATGTGTGCCAAAGGTCCTATATATTTACCATAACAACTTATATAGCCAACGCCAACCTTGCTCATGCTGCTGCTCTTCTTTGCTAACTCTTTCACCTGCTATGCTGCCTTGCTATGCTCTTTCCATATGCTGCTGCTCTGCTGCTGCTGCTCTTCCTTGCTGCTATATATATATATATATACCTTTGCTGCTATCCCTAACTATATACTATGCCTATATATACTATATATATACACTTCTCTGTCCCAAAAGTAAGTTTACTGAATATCCCATGAACGACTGAGTAATGTAGCTCCTCCGTGACGTATACGAGTGGGTAGATAATTACCTAGGCTACATGGTATAAAAACCGTGGGTATACTATGGTCAGTCTTACACTACATCTGTTATGTATGGGCGTGTGTTCTAACCTCGTTGCGTGTTTACACTACATATTTTTGTCTATGGGCGGGTTTTCTATCCTCCTTACGTTTTTGCGATGCAGGTAACTATTGAACAGTGGTACGCTATCAAATTCTGCATGAAACTTAACAAGTCTGCCCCTGAGACATTTGCTTCTTTAAACGAAACCTTATGGGAATGCCACTCTATCGAGAACTATGGTTTTTAAGTAGCACAAAGCTTTTAAAGAGGTACGAGAAAATGTAGAAGTTGTTAGAGCTGTGATGGAAGACCGCCGGTTCAGTGTCAGAGTGATTGCAGAAGAAACTGGTTTTGGATAAAAATGCTTCATTAAATTTTAACGAAACATTTGCACATGCGAAAAAATTTGTGTAAAACTTAGTGAGAAGAAGGATTTGATACTTATTGAACAGAAAACAATTCAAGGGTCAAGGTTTGTCCAAGGCCGCGAGAAAAACTCGAAATATAGCACAATTTTTTTTGGATAAAGTTATAACAGGCGATGAATCATGGGTTTTTGAGTACGATCCTGAAACCAAACGGCAAAGTGCGGAATGGCACACAAAAAGTTCTCCTCGTTCGAAGAAAGCACGTATGAGCAAATCCAAGGTGAAAACACTGAATATTGTTTTTTTCGACAGCCGTGGTATTGTGCACAAGGAATTTGTACTCAGGACAGACGGTTAATCACGTCTTTTACAAAGATGTATTGGAACGAATTCGAAAACGAGTTTAGCGAATCAGAACAGACATTGCAGACGATTGGGTGCTGCACCACAATAACGCGCCATCTCACACTGCACTCTCAATTATAGAATTTCTGGCGAAGAAAAACATTCAAGTACTTCCACATCCTCCATACAGCCCATCCAGCTCCGTGCGATTTCTACCTCTTCCTGGTTGAAAATGAAGTTGAAGGGTCATCATTTTGGGACGATGAAAAAGCATAAAATACTGTAACGCATTGACTAAACACACATCAGGAGAAAATGACTTTCGGCGCTGCTTATGGTGGTGGAAGAAACGTTGGAACCGCATTGTGTAACCTCCCAAGGGTCATACTTCGAAGGAGATAACTTGTAATTTCATTTAAGTCCAATACATAATTAAATACTACATCAGTACACTTACTTTTGGGACATAACATATATAATAGCAACAATATATATATATATATATATATATATATATATATATATATATATATATATAACATATATCTGCTGCTCT
>JABUQX010053368.1:0-10689 GCA_015478945.1 Trachelipus rathkii
CTCAGGAAAAAAACTTTCCCAATTTTAATTGGTATTCATGACAGGGCAGCCAATGGACATAACTTCTCGAATGGGTTTCTTTTCTAAAGATTTAAAATAAGAAACTCGGTATTTTCGTTAACATTAAGAGCACCTCTTATCGCTACAACATCCAGAAAGGTTCCATTTCTACAGTAAAATTAACTTCTAGAACACATCTATTATAATCTCTGATAATTAATCAAATACGGATCCATATAATTAGGAAGAAAAGCAAAAACTTCTTCAACATATGATAGCCAAACAAAGTCATCTCCAAGGATATTCGGGAGTAATTTTACTTCAAAATTCTCCATGAAAATGTTATTTGGAACTGGAGAGAACGGGAAACCAACCCCCAACCCTCCCTACTTAAACCTGCTACCAGAATATAAAATTCATTATTAAAAATAAAATATGATTGTGATAGGAAAAGGTCCACAAGTTTTAAACATTATGTAATAAATCAACCATCTCTTTGAAATTGTAACTTTTGACACTCTCTTTTATTTTAGTTTGTTTTAATAAAGTTGATTCTGAAAAAGGAAAGACAGTTTGATCCTTTCGAAAGCCTCGCACACAATTTTAACTTTGTTTTATTTCCTGTGGGGCTTTATTAACGCACACACACACACACACACACACACACACACACACACACACACACACACACACACACACACACACACACACACACACACACACCCATACACACCACATATATATATATATATATATATATATATATATATATATATATATATATATATATATATATAATATATATATATATATATATATATATATATATATATATATATATATATATATATATTTAAATATATATATATATATATATATATATATATATATATATATATATATATATATATATATATATATATATATATATATATATATATATATATATATATATATATATATATATATATATCATCCACCTCCTTTCTCCAGATTGGGGGTGTGGTGCGTGTCGCATACACCGGAAACAGAAAAGAAGTAGAAGAATATGACGCATGTTTTAAAAAAGTTCACCCCCTTAAAGTCCCCTTTATACCCTTAAGTGAGAACTCGTCGCAGTCAGAAATATTCACCCTAGGGTTTCACGAGACTTTGACGGACACTCATTGTGGTATTTCGTCAATGTGGGGTTCATCCCCTGGGCCCGGCCCACAACCACATCCCTCACAAAACCCATTCACTCCTACTATGCACCTTTCTTCTCATCTCAGCCAAACTTATATTCCTCTCCTTCAGACATTCCTTTACTGACTCAATCCCCTTTTTCTTCGGTCTCCCAGCCGGTCTATTCCCAACACACTCACAACTATACATCAGCTTAACCAACCGACTACCATCCATCCATTCTTTCCACATGACCAAACCATCTCAATGTACTCTCGTTTATTCTCTCATTTACGGATTTCTTCATACCACACAACTCCCTAATACGTTCATTCCTCATTTTATCAATTCTTCTTACAACTTATACGCCCCTAAGATTGTCCATCTGTATACAAAACATCACCATCAGATGGACCATATGTCACAACCACACATACTTTGACCTTTTCAAACTTAAATTTAACCATTAAAAAGTCTAGTACTCGCACAAACAAAATTCACTATAGCTCTGTGCTACATAATTGCAGTTCCTTCTCTCCCTCACTCTCATTTCTTTCCACTCCAGTGGCACACACATTTCACACCACACCACTCATCTTCACCGCTTTCTTTCATCTTTGTTTCAGTCACAGCTAGCAATTCAAATTTCCCTTTCTAAATACATCCATCACCTCCTCTTCTCATCATTTATTCCTCTGACATTCCATGTCCCCTTATGATTCATACATTCTCGCTGAAAGATATAAGGTCGCTTACGGCGATCACAACCCTCTCTGAGGCATGCATTAGCATTCCTGGCAAAAGATAAGTGGTATTGGGTAGTCAACCCAACTATCACTGTCCCTTTAATAGCCTTATACAACACGCAGAATATACACTGCGAGAATTCTTTCTCACCCACACACAGGAATAACGTGTTGTAAGGTGTTGTTGGCAAGAAGAGCGGATATGAACGCAAAAGAGAAAGGTGAACCATTGAGTACTCGAATGTCTGAGGACTATACCCTCTTATTGACAGTGGGTGACTGGGCGATTTGTCAGCTATATAAAGTCAGTAGTGATATAATATGAATTGAGATGGTGTTAGAGTAAGATAGCACGTTATCAGATGAAGGAACGCTCCTCTTAATGCACGTGCGGCTACTCTTTGTGTATGTACGGCAGATATCTCTCCTGTTGTGACTATTATATCGTGATCACTTATACACGCGGATGTAGAAAAACGTACGACACAGGTGATCGGCGATGGTGTTCTATCATTATTGGAATGAGATAGCTCGTATCTTCAGGTCAGTATTAATGTTGTATGTATACTCAATTATATGTGTGTTATATTGCCATTAGTAGATCCGCGATATAAAGCTTGCTGATAACTTTAATAAGACGTCGAGCATATGATAGAAGACAATAGACATATCAAGTAATAAGACGTTGTGCTCATAGATGAATCTAGAAGTTTTATATATTAAATATAAAAGCTATATGGTGTGATTAAAATCATATGTGCTTTATGCCCTATTGATATAGCTCTTGTATATTTGAATACTATATGTTCATACTACACTATGGACAGAACGCAGTCAATACCTCAGTTGTAGTGCTTATCTACAAGAGCTCCTGAAAACGGTAGTGTGAATTGAGGATAGAAGATGCTACACGGGTGTGTGATTAAGAACGTTCTCTCAAGTTAAAAGCCATATCGATATATTCGCAATCTCTCGAGCTCTTCGTAGATACAATTCACCTCTCGCGAAGACCCCTTAACAACACAAGTAGCTATTGGAGGACATGACAGTATGAAATTGATGTGTCATTGGATTGTTTCACATACGCCCCACGCAAATTACGAGTGGTAATGCTGCGAGACTACCAAGTAGGTGTAGGGTCTTGTGTAGTATAGCTCAAGAATCACAGGAAGGATGCACACTTTGCAGGACAAGCTTCCACTGCATGGCATCAAATTCCACTGGGATAACCAAGACTACGCCACTTGGATAGTAATAGAAATGAGTTTTTGAAGAAATAGAGCATATTCTCTCGCTCCACGATCAGGAAAGTGATATTTTAGTCATGATTAATCTCCCTATTCTTATACAAACTATGATTCTTGTCCTCCAACATGATGGTATATGAACTAATCATATATGGCTGTAGAGGAAGATAGAGACTAATAGTGTGAGTGTGCGGAAGATTCTAAAGGTCGAGTAATAGCTCATGCTGATGTCTCTGAATCGCCAGGCAAGGATAATAGGTTAGGTTCTATGTTAATTGGAGTATTTTCCTAGTATATATTAAGTGCTAGCAGACGCGCGCAATGACCTGGGCTAAGCTGTGGACAATAAGTCCTACCAGTTATAAGCGGCACAGACGCATGTTTCGCAATAACCAGTGACTCGAACATATGTCATACAAACACACTCTCTAGAATCCGTTCATTTTTTATCCCCTCACTGAGATTAAGTGAGTAAGATGAGACCACCCATATTCCTGAGATAGACACGTTGTGTGTGAAGATATAGAGGTGGTGATCAAAAAGATAGGTTCAGTGATGTCGATCCCACAGATTGGAAGATCCTCTATCGTTCTTTAACCATGGGTAACTCAAAGTTCTCGAGTCGCGGATTGTAAAAGATAGTAGCTATTGTGGCGCGGCAGTCTATGCGCTTATATCGCAGGTTCAGCGTATCACGTTTTACGTAACGTGGCTCAAATGACAAAGAGTCGTCTAATCACATCTGTCAATTTGGGGGTTCAATAAGCATTTTTGGGTTTAATCATTGATAGAACTAAAATCCTTTGGCCCATCTGTAAACGAGCCCAGGCCATACGGTGTCCTAGCACCAGGTTTCTGATATAGTGAAACCTCGATCTCATAAGCTCTGGGAATAGAGTAACTCTGGTCAATATAGTGCACGAGCGCACGTTATTTTTAAGATATTCCTCTTTTCGACAAATCAGTCTCCGTGCACACTCATCTCTTATAGAATTTATCCATCTTTAGAAGATCTTATATAGTGTAGGTATTTCTAATATATTTTGCCCACACTTACGCTACCGAGATAGAAGAATACGAAGAGACCGACATCACGTCAATCGACGCGCTCACAACTACTTATTTGTTGGTTACTAGTTGACATGTTTGTTACTCGTGAGAGTTCTCCATGTGGGTGATTATCAATCTAGACATCAACTTCGACGGCCGAGATAAGAAGGTTACTTTGACATCCATATCTATTAAGTTTAATTATTGTAGTCTTATTCCTACTAGTTATCATCACCTGATAGTTATTGATAATATAACTTTCATGAATAGTGATGTGTGTGATTCTCGATTAAATTATTGATTACTGTGGTTGATATAGAATAGCTGCTCTGTATTGAATGGTTAATCTCAATTGGTAATTTATTAGTGGATATGTTTGAGTGTATGATCTACTACTCTACTCTCAATATATTATTATAATGTAGTTCTCTGATCTAATTTATTGTATCTATTATCTTGACTATAGAAGAATCAGTCTACTTCACCTATTATCTACAATATATATAATATGATAGTATATTAGTTATTCATTTTCTATTGATCTCTTATTTTATGTGTAATAAGCTTATATCGTGATCTCAATAGTTACCAGAAACTCTCGATATATGATAGGTAAGAGAATTCTGATAAGAGTAATATATCACTAAGATAGAACTAGATATCGAGAACAACAAGAGTAGTGAATTAGAGACACTCGTTATATACACAGAATTTCTATCTTATACATCTCTCTATCAAACTCATGGGCATATCGGTAAATATATCTTCCAAGTATGTGCAACATTCGTTTAATGTATAGGAAGCACTAATATAATTCTACTGTCCTATTTATACGATATCTGTCAAGCAGTGCGGTCTAGTGGTGTGGACAAGCTTTATCTGATAATTTTACACTAGTTCTTTGATTTTGTTCAGGGTATTAGATGGCACATTTCGTATTCTACGATATTTTCGAGTGTTACTCATATGGCTGAACTATGTGTGAGGTGTTCTCCCAGCCGCCAAGTTATTTAATCGTAAGAGTGTCATACTCTTCATAGTGCTGTGATCCTCAGTGAAGAGATGAACATACGCACTTTGAGTTCGCACTTCGTGTTGTACATTGGAGTTCACACTATGTTTAAAATGGTTTAATCTTAATTTTTATACGAGTGTAGATTAATGTTTTCACTGTAAGAGGATGGGAGGTGAAGGATTCGAAGAGTGTGTGATGAATAAAGGAACTGCGTTTCTCGCGAATTCTTAGTCTCACGGTCCTTTCTAGTTTATTATAAACTCTATCACGATACTCATCTTAGAGGAAGGTTATATATCCATCACACTATCGTATGAGGGTGTAAATTATAGGTTACTGCATCCTAAGGGTTTTTAGTCACACAGATCTCTACAATAAATCGAATCTAGGGGAAGTATGTAAGCCATAACTAATAATATAACAAAACATAACACTATTTGAGATAAACAAATAATAATATCAACATTAAACAATGAGAGTCTTTGGATAATAAAATATGATAGTGAATAATAAATAAATAAATAACCAAAAATAGATATGTCCCATTGGAGATATATTTTTGCTAGCTATACTAGAATCAAAAAATAGGAATAATAAAAAAAAGAAACAGCAAAAAAAAAAATTGCAAGAAAAAAAAAAGGATTGCAAGAAAGGAGAAACCTGATCATACACCTGATGCTTCCATAAGAAAGACAAATTTGAGGATATAATTTTAGGAAACACGAAGTGGGTACGTAACTCTAATGAAGAAACATAACTGATGACATGAAGGTAATGCTACCTTTAGACTTCTGTGTAGGAGAATCTCGGACAGGCACGAGATGGTGGACATTGCTCAGTGGGCGTGTGTAAGTTTAATTATACCCAGCCTACGGCGAGCACATCCTGTAATATGGTAGCCAAACCTTGGTAGCGATAAAAAAATAACTACACTGAACTCAGGGCCAGTGTGCATGCTGGAAAACTTGTTTAGATAGACTGTACCTGTGTGCTATAGGTATTTAGTGGTTATTCGTTCACGCGTCTCACTCTTTGGAGGAGGTGTGATGAATGGACCTGAGGTGCAGGTGATGGGGACCCCACCTATGGAGGTAGTTAAGATACTTGTGCACAAAAAAATTGAGGTTGAGTGTGTGTGGATACCGTAGCCAAACTCTCATTAAGGTGAGAGGGCAAATAGAGGGGACACAGCATGTGATTGGAGCGATCGGTCTATCTAATAGTAGAGTTTTGCTACGAATCTTAAGTTCGGGGTTAATAATAGGAGCTCACGGGGCTGCCTTCCGCGCTCATTCTGAATGATGCAGAGTGGTAGGCTCAAGAGTAGAGGTGTCAGTAATTATCTAACATCACAGACTCTAATTTTACGAGAGGTGAGTATTAGGGGGAGTATATCATGACTCTACAATGATGGATGGAGGATATGACATCGAGATAGACACCAGCACGTTGTTGTGGAGGGGAGTGTGCTTCTGCGGAGATGAAGAGCGTGAACACGGTAAGGAGGATTCAGTTCACGTAAAGCTGCTATAGTTCTACCAAATTTTACGATTCGGGATTATAATAAAACCTCCATAGATCATGTGATGTGTGTCATGGTCTAATACGGATGTTGGTTATGTCAAATAGAAATTCGCCACCCGCAGTACTCTCTCCACAGGAGATTGTCTTTCTTATGTGATCCCCCTGACCAGCATATGCCGCCCGCTACAGTCGGCCGATGGTACATCCAGGCGACGGTACGGATATTTCTGGCGCGTGTTGAGTTCGGAGAAATTTGTGCACCTCATATCAATAGGTAGATAAGAGGTAAATGTCAATTGCGCGCCTTATAGAGTGTGTAATCATTCGACGATGGAGACCCATGAGGTATGGTCATGTGATCATAAGTAAGGTTTCATTTTCTCTCATCGAGGCTCGCGGTGGTGTTGGTGAAGATCTTTAACAGGATAACACTTGATACGAGTGGAGCTCCTGATATATTGGCCAGAGGTCTAAAGCGAATGTTCTGACGGTGTACTTGGTATAGCTACGGTTAGATAATAATTCCGAAAGAGATCTACTCTACTCGCTGATATTAATTTTACACAAGCTGAGCGTATATGTGATGTTTATATGTACCACTGGTTAAGAATGAAGAGGGCCTTTGGATACTAAGGTCTTGTCATTTGTTCGAAGAGAATCTTATGTGGTAGCGAGAAAGTTAGGAGATCCTACACCTTGAGATAGCCCCAAGCAGTAGAGTTCAGACATAATCTAAACTCCTATTGTGCCGTGCCATCTAAGCTATAGTCTGCCGTCCTGGCCAAACTCACTAGATATAGGTCATAATGAAATCAGAATATCTAGGAAAGAGAATGCGATAGTGCTCAGATAAAATTATCAAATCTTACGCCACTAATATTATAGGTCCTTCATTATAAGTTCTTCCTCTAATATTAGAGACACACATATGTTTATTAGTAGATATATATCGAGTATAAGTGGAGAGAGCTTTGTAACAAGATTTCTATTTTTTATAAATTCAGGTGTAGAACAGTCACTTCAAATGATATACTATATGTCCGCTAAGTTATAGGAAAACCCGTAGTCTTTCTATAGGTAAATATAGGAATGAGTGAAGAAACTGAATCCCAGCAATCTCACCTCCTAATAAGTAAATATCGAAACGCGTGCCCTTCTTAATTAGTAATTTATCCTACATAAAGGGGGAGTACATTTTAAAGAGAGGCAGTAGTCTAGAGGCGTTTAGTAAAGATACAAAGTCCCATCCCTACGTCTGCACAATGTAATTATTACATAATATCAGATGGAACCCATAGGTAGTAGACTGTATCTTGTTTGTATATATACCCACATCTACCCCATTCATACCTATATATACCCCTCTTTCACTCTTTTAGGAGTATGGGCAGGTGGAGCCAAATCCTCATAACCGTACATACCCTCAGCAATACTCATCTACACTTTATATAGTACTCCTTATTCTCAGGTACCTAATATATCCACATAACTCCTATACCTCGACTAGGGAAGGTACTTCCTACCATTTTTAAACGTCCTCTACTGCAGAAGGAGTAAGTGAGACCTTACTCTATTCACTTGGGAAAATAATCAAAAAACGCTGTGTGTAAGAGTATCTGGCTATTCGCTCCTAGCCTTTACTTAATAATGATAAATATAATAATAAAATAAAAAAATAAAAAAAAAAAAAAAAAAAAAAATAAAAAAAAATAAATAAAAATAACAATAACCATAATAAATGAACTCAAAATCAGTTATATAAATATATATATTAACAATTAATATAATAATAAATAGGTAATAAAAAACTAATAAAACAAAAATAAAATGAAAGTCACCTTTTCACAAATAAATGAAATGAAAATGCTAACCAATTAATATTTATATGTACTAAACCTTATATATTATTATAGCAAAACTCTCATCATATAGGTCACATGACTGAAAATTTAGACATCAAAGCATAACACCCACCAAGATCCAACAGCGAATCCTGCTCAGACAATCTTTGTTTGTTTTATCAATTATTATTATATTCTAATACTTTCGAAAATTTACGGCAAGTCACAGTGTTAAATACGGGTGTCGACGTGTTAGTGAATTGTGTTATTCTCTTTGTGTCATATTATATCATCGAAAAGCTGACATGTTTTCGAGGTTACTAGAAACACTTACTTGTGGTGCTAACTGAAATTTAGGAAAATGCTAAAGAAATCAGAGTCCGTTGTCACTGTGAAATTTTTGATTATGGAAAAGGATATTGTTCATATTATATTATTAGCGATACCAATTTTGTAAAATCGAAACACTAAAGGAATAAGGTTCTAGTAGAAAAATCTTTTAGCGCAAGGATGACTCTCTTTGAATCGGAGAAGATGGCGTACTTAATTTTAGAGAAATATGCATAATGCTATTGGAAAAAAACTGTAAGATAATTCTCTTAATATTAATTTTAGAGGACGCTAGTAGGTTAAAATTGCGGCGTAGTAGTTCGTTGTTTTGATGAATGTTTCATTCATTAAACTTAGCTTTTTAAATATAAGTTTCCTTGCCAAAGTGCGATTAGAAACTCTCAATACACACAATAGTTTGATACATTATTTGTAATAAAAACCTCTTCACTGTTTATTTTTCTTATATTATTGTAAGTTATTCCAAACCAAAATCGACGGGCTCCATTAGAACAGCTGATGTAAAATTTTTGTAAACAATCGGTCGATTATGCCAGAAATTCGTGCTAAAATTAACTGGATTAGCATTTCTTATCAGCATTTTAGCACAATGCAAAAACGAAAACGGCTTCATTTAATATCTAAAGGCGTTTCCGATTTTGCACTTTTGCTAACGAAATTTAGGAAAATTCTTACTTATTCATGAAATTAGCTTAAATCTAATTGTCTTCCCAATCGATAAGCAATTGTCATTGTGTTGATCAATTATTTGTCATAAAAACAATTTGAAATTTTTTTGTTAGTTTTTGATTTATTCCAAAACTAGCGTGCTCCATTAGAACAGCTGATCAAAACTTTTGTAAACAATTGGTCGATTAGGCAAGAAATTCGTGCTAAAACTGGATTAGCATTTCTGTATCGCATGCGTTAGCACAAATGCAGAAGAACGAAAACGGGCTTTACCTGAATTTAGGAAATTCAAGCTTACGTTTGGTGAGTATTTTTCGCTATTAATTTGTGCTAAATTTGACATAAAGTTCAATAAAATTAAGCGTAAACTCAAGCATTTCTTACGTTTCGTAAGCAGCACAAATGCAAAAACGAAAACGGCTTTGATTATTGCTGATACCCTTTTAGCACGAATTGAGTGCAAAAAGGACCATAATTTCTTACGAGGTTTACTTTTGTTTACAAACAATTGGAATCAGCACGTTGTTTTGGAGAGTTAATGAATGAAACAGAAATATAAAAAGAAAATAACTATATTTACATAATAAATTATTGATACAACTATGTGATTGAGTCGCGTTGTAGAGTATGACACGTAAAATGATTCATTTGTTTATTTGGAAAGTAAAAAATTCATCAATTCAAGTGGGCGATTTTTTTGTTTACATTTTTTCGTAAGAACGTGCTAAATTCTGCAAGCACGGGAAAGAGCAACCTTACAAAATTATGAAAATTCTTTACTTTGGGCATAGTAGAGACTGTGCGTTGGGTAAGCATTCTTACGGTTTTGTGCTAAGTTTGACAAAAACGAACGCAAACTCGAGCATTTCTTACGTTTCGTAAGGACAAATGCAAAAACGAAAACACCTTTACCCTACTCATGGTAAGAAAGGCTTACACAGATTTAGAATTTCTTGCAAAATCGAACACAACAGCTTACCATAGTGTATTAATCTGTGTATCTGTGCATTCATGTAATCTGTATCTATGCTGTGAGCTTACCTTTTGTTTACAAACAATTGGAATCAGCTGTTGTTATAGAG
>JABUQX010053369.1:0-10000 GCA_015478945.1 Trachelipus rathkii
GGAAGTGGCTTTGAAAATAAACCAAAGTCTTGAGTGCGCTAGGTCTTTGCATTTAGAGTATGTATGTTGCTGGTGTAATGTTTGTAATGAAACGACACTGTGTGGAATAAGATGATATAATCTAGGGTACAATCTGTTCAAATAAATAATCTTAGGGGGTGCTAGGTGCGAAAAGAATGATAAAGTGATGAATGAACGTGTTAGGAAGTTGTGGGGTGTGAAGAAAGGCTTTAATGCCATTGAGATGGTTTGGTCAAATGGAAAGAATGAATGATCTTTGGTTGGTTAAATGGATGTGCAGTACAATGGGGTGAGTGTGCTTGGAATTGACAGCCTGGGAGATTGAAAGAAAAGTGATTGAGTAAGTAAAGGAATATTTTGAAGGAAGGGAATTGAGTTTGCAGAAGCGAGAAGAAAGCGTGCATAATGGGAGGTGAATGTAAAGTTATGGGGATATAGTGTGGGCCTGCCTAAAGAGATGAACCCTTTATTGACAAGATACCACAGTGAGGTTCCGTTGCAGTCTTTCGAAGTTCTAGAGTGGAATTTATTTTACTGCGACGAGCTCTCACTTAAAGGCATTAAGGGGATGGTAAGGTCATTCCTTTCTACTTGCGACGTTCTTTTACTTAGCTATCCAATTTCCGTACATGCTAAGCATCCTACCCCACATCTGTGGAAGTGAAGGAGATAAAGAAAGAATATATAATATATATATATATAAATATATAAATCTATAATATATATATATAAGTATATAATATATATATATAATATATATATATATATATATATATATATATATATATAAATTTGCATTCTGATAAGATAATTTTGAAGCGAGATTTCGCCATTTGACTTTAGTTTTCCTGAAATATTATATTTTATATACTTACTTATTTATTTCATGATAATTATTTTTTGTTCATTTTCTTATCTACCTTTGCTTTCAAACTCCTCCTTTTACACACAAATCTGTCTACCAATTCTCTCAAACTCTCTTCAGATTCGCAACACAAAACCAAATCATCTGCATATAATAAGTAGGGCACCTTCCACTCTCTTTCATTCTCCATCATTCTAACACCATCCCCTTCCACCCTCACCTCTAATTCTTTCATCACTCCATGAATTCAGATAAAAACACTCCATAACTACTCTCCTAACAGAACTAACACAGAATATCATGACTGACTATAATCAAAATTCCCCCCATTTTCCCACATTTCTAGTAGCAATATACATCAACAAGGCATTTGACACAGTCACCCGCAACATCTTAAAAGATAAAATACTAAATACTAATATAATCATTAAAGACATAATAGTAATAGCTAACTTTCTATCAGGTCGCTCAGCTAAAGTCACATATAGTCGACACTTCTCCCACACATACAAACTATGCAATGTCGGTCCTCCAGGCACCATGCTCTCACCAACACTTTTTAATCTCCTTATGCATGACTTCACAAACCCCACATTCCCTTTTATAGAAATTAACAGCCATGCCGACGATCTAACAATTACAACTCAAAGCCCCTCCAAAAACACAGCACGCATAGGGCCACAACAGTATATAGGCCAGCTAGAGCTGTGACTGACAATGAACAGAATGACAGCATCCACTCCAAAATCCTCAATAAAGTTACTCACACCTGATCGAAAAGAATCAAATTTTCATCCAACAATTTACCTTTCAAATAATAGACTCCTTCTTAATAAGCAGTCCGCCATCTTGGGCTTGACTTTCGACACACTTATGACATTCACTCCCCAGATAAACAACATTACATCCAAGCACACGTTAATATAAAAAAGCATTGAAAGAGCTAGCAAGAACACACTTTGGCCAGCACAAAGAAACAAACAAACTCTATAGTATACAGACAATATCTTCGTCCCTCCCTAAACTACGCATTGCTCGCCTTGGGCTCCACAATTTAAAAATTTACCATTCAATAATTAAAAGTTGTTCAAAATAAAACCCTCAGGACAATAACAGGTTGCTTCTCCTCTACACCTATACACCACCTACTGACTGAAACAAAATCCTCTCTATAAAGGCCCATCTTAACATGAGAGATGTCAAATTTTATGGTAAAATCACTCTTCAAAAGGTCCATTCTCCTACACCAAACATTGCACATCCACCGCGTACCTAGAAGGGTGAAATAATACACCAGCGGAATACTATTCTGATATTTGCAACAGTTTTCCCGCTACACCACATGACACCCCATAATTAAACACATTTACATTCAACTGACACAAGAAACTATACCTGCATAACAAAACGATACTATTGTCAATGCATGTCCACCCGAAATATCCCTCTCCCTACTCTCAAAGATGTCCTTCCCAAACAATTGACAACACAAAACATTTTATTATAGAATATAGATTGCCCTACTTTGTCAAACATCGGACACAATTTCAGTACCCTTAAGTTAACAGATCTCTGGGCATGGCTGGTGGTGGAATATCTCGACAGTTAAACTCGTTTCTCGTAAGATGTGAACGGGAACGACAAAAATGTGTGCATATAATAATATATATATATATATATTATATAATTTATATATATATATAATAGTATATATATATATATATATATATACTATATATATAATATTAATAATATATATATATATACTATATATATATATATATATATATATATATAATGAGTAAAAGATTAAACGTTTTCAATAAAATTATCTGGTCTTTTTTTTTTAAGGAAATGAAAAGGAAAAGAAAAAAAAAATCTCTTTGGGACATTCAAAGAGACCTTTAATGAAGAAAACTTGATTGATTCATTTTTTTTCCCTTTATTTCTCTGTCGAAGTAAAAATAAATATAATTTTTTTCCTCTTTATTAAATACGATTCAAAAAAATTCAATTTTACAAACAATTTTAAAACTTGGCAAGTTTTTTTAATTTACCATTTATTTCTATATTTATTAATTTATTTTTTTTCTTTATTTCATCAATATTTTTAGCAACCTAATTTAATATGGTCAGGGAAAAAAATTATAGATTTTATTAAAAGAAAATTGTCTTTTTTTAAGCAGACCTTTTCCCCCTCAATTCCCTAATAGGGATTTTTTCTCTTGCCGCGTCTTTATTTAAGACTAAGTCTTGAAATTTCCATGGTAACTCTTTATATTAACTGTAGGGTAAATATATACTAAACTTTAAATTTTATTAATTTAAACTGATGGTTGATTGCTTTAGTAGAAATTCTTAAGAATAGAAAAAACTCAAAGATTTTATAAGAGTTTAAATATTGTTCAAGAATGGCAGAAATAGCTTTCAAAAACTATTTTTGTTTTTATTTTGAACAATTTGATACAAAATGGCAAATGATATTAATTTAGCTACATTAAGTATATATATATATATATATATATATATATATATATAATATATATTATATATATCATATATATATTAATATATGATATATATATATAATATATATATTATATATATATATATTATATTATATACCGTATATAATAGATATATAAAAAAATAAATAATATATATATATATATATATAATATATATATATATATATATATATATATATATATATATATATATATATATATATATATATATAATATATATATATATATATATATATATATATATATAGCATTACTGGTGGGAAAAGAAAAATTAAATATTTAAATCAAAGGCTGACATGCACCGATGCACAGCTACTGGAAATGTTATTCAAAGGAAGTAAGGAAAATAAAGAAAGTAAGAGTGTTCCAGACCTTACCAATAGAGTAATTGTAATAATGAGCATAGACGTTGAATCTGTGAACAGATAGGCGGACACGGATAGAATGAAACGGTCTTGGAAAGAAAAGTCACATCAGCTCTTTAAAGGAGGACATATGCAACTTAAAGTAAAGTTCCAGTCTCTGCTGTAAGATCATTAGTATAAGAAAGTGAAGCAACGGCTTACCGACCTAAAAGAGAAGAGAGTGTCAACTAGAACGAAAGAGTTAATAAGATGAGAACCTTCTAGACACACAACATACTCCATGCAAGGAATATACATATATCGTTTTACCCCTGAACATCTTTGAACTGTAAGACAATTGCTTTATATATATATATATATATATATATATATATATATATAATTTTTATATATATATTTATTATATATATAGATAGATATATATATATATATTTATCATATATATAATATAAATATATATAGATAATATATATATAATATATATATTATTTAATAATATATTCTATATATAGTATATATATATATATATATATATAATATACTAAATATATATATAATATATATTTATATATATATATAAATATATATAATATATTATATATATATATATATATATATATATATAATTTGTATATTTATGAAATATCAATCTAATATTTTGAAATTATTTTGTTAATTTGAATCTTGCTCTTTTAAGATATTTAATATTAGACAAAATTTGAAAAACACCTTCACCAATACATTTGTAATCCCAGTAAGGATAAAAGGAAATTACTTCCCGATTTACAATTAAAAATTTTGAAGTTGAATGATGTTACTTTTGCAACACAAGTTTATCTCAATTGACCGATGAGGATCTCCCCAACAATTAACAACTTTCATGCTAAAAAATGGAGCCTGCTAATACAACTGGCTCTAAGAATTGTTATTTGTGAAATAATTTTATGACTTTATGCAGTTATTCATTAAAAAATTACTGGACACTTTTCTTTCATGAAGAGTTTTAATTTGTTTGCTCAACGTGAAAATGGTTCAATTAAGAAAATGACTGACTTTCTCAGCATGATAATTGCTAATGTTGATATCAAACAAAACAAAAATAGAAAAATAAAAATTATAGAAAGGAAAGGAAACGCAACAAACTGCTTAAAAAAATTACTTAATGTCTTAGAAATTTCTCTAAAAAAAAAGAAAAAAAAGAAAAAATCGGACTGAAGCCATATTCAGTTCCAACGAAGCATAATTAAATAGTTTTTAAATGCGAAGAAACTCTCAAGGCTACTCTTGATATCCCTCCCTCCATATCTACCCATTTTACGCTCTAAAATAAATTCCTTCTTAAATCTCACCATTCCCCAGTATCCAAACATATACAACTTTCTTACCCTCCCCTTTCAAGAATAAATAACACAAAATTCATAATCACTAAAGTACATAACAATATTTACAAGTTTAAAATAAAATCACATTATTAAAGAAAGTCACATATTGCGTTAGAAAATCTCTCTAGAATTTCAGGATGCCGTTGTATCGACATTGATCACATCATCGCATGAGATGGAAATATAATAATAAAAAAACAGAAAGAGCAAACATGAAGCAAAGGAAAAATGCGCGTCACTCATCTAAAATATTGTTGAACACTTCCTTTTATACATCCTAACTCTCAGCCAGATACACCGAAGTTATCAAATCTTCCCTAATTCTTAGCAAGATACATCGGAGGCATCAAATCTACTTTCTTAACTCTTAACAAAGTACATCCTAGTAGCCAAATCTTCATCCTTAATTCTTAGTAACATGCATCAGAGTCATAAAATCTCCCTCCTTAACTCTTAGCAAGGTATATCGGAATCATCAAATTTCCTTCCTTAACTCTAATAAAGGTATATCGGAGTCATCAAATCTCCTCCTTAATTTCTTAGGAAGACACATAGGAGTCATCAAATCTTAGCAAGATACATCGGAGCATCAAATCTTAGCAAGATACATCGGAGGCGTCAAATCTCTTTCTTTAACTCTTAGAAAGATATATCGGAGCCATCAAATCTCCTTCCTTTACTCTTAGCAAGATACATAAGGGTCATCAAATCTAATTCTTTAATTCTTATAAAGATCTATCGGAATCACCAAATCTTCTTCCTTACCCCTTTGCAAGATATATTATAGTCATCAAATCCTCTTCTTTAAACTCCTAGCAAGATACATAGGGATCATTAAAATCTCATTCCTTAACTCTTTGAAAGACATATCGGAGTCATCAAATCTACTTCGTTAACTCTTAGCTAGATTCATCAGTTATCAAATCTCCTTCCATAATTCCTAGCAAGATACATCAGAGTCAATGATTCTCCTTCCTTAACTCTTGGCTAGTAGATACATCGAAGTCATCAAATCTCCTTCCTTAATTCTTAGAAAGATATATCGGAGTTATCAAATCTCATTCCTTATCTTTTAGCAAGATTCACCAGAGTCATCAAATTTTCTTCCTTAATTCTTAGCAAGATACATCGGAGTAATCAAATCTCCTTCCTTAACTCTTTGCATGATACATCCGAGTCATCAAATCCTCTTCCTTCAAGATAAGTAAACTCTGACTGTGTTAATGTGGCAGCTTCTGAAGGGATTTTAAGTTCTCTGAAGATAGAAGTATGCAGAAAATATACTAATATATATATATATATATATAACGGACATGTTAGACATTAATTATATATATACTATATAATAAATATATATATGAATATATATTATAATATAATATTATAGGTGACCCTAAACGACATTGTTAGACAAAACCAACGGGTGTAGAGGAGTTATAGGGGCTTTGGTATTGAAGGAAGGAACCCTGCAGGGGGGGGGTTATAGATTCTATGTACAGAATGATGTGAGCGTGCATGAACACTTTTCACAGCATAGAGAAGCCACAAATGGACGTGCTACAGATGAAGAAGACGTTAGAGATACTAGGAGAAATTCAATTGATTGAGCTAATGCTAACAAATAACAAAAGACTGTTTAAAGACGTGAAGAGTATACCGCGATCTCAGGAGACTCGGATCACCGTTTGGTTGTGGGAAAGATGAGAATAGATGGTGTTAAACGTATATATGCAAGGTTAGAATAGATTCATGGTGTAAAAGTTGTGAGAAACTGGAAATGTAGAGAAAAAATTTAGAAGAACATGAGATAAAAGGAGAATTGGGTTATAGATGCGACGGTGACGAGAGTTGAGATCATTAAGGGGACGCTCTGGTGGAGGTGCTGAGGATGTTATGAAGTGAAGACAATTCACGGAAAAAAGAAAGAAACAAACGCCATTGTGGACTTGAAACAAGTGTCAGACTGCGGGTAAGAGAAAAAGGAATTGTTTTTAGAAGGTGGATAAAGACGAGAGGAGTGAAGGGAGGAATATGTGGAAGCGAGAAGAGAAGCTGAAACAGGATAAAAAAAAGAGAAAAGGAAGAAACACGTGGAAAGATTGGAGGAGAACTGAGGAGACCTCAGGAGACTAGAAAGCTAGTCCATACAGCATTGCAAAAAACAAATAAGAAAAGAGGCCTTCAACCCAGCAACCTAATGCAATAAGAAATGAAAAATCGGAACATTGTTAACAAGCCCCGTCCGAATAGCGGGAGTGAAGGAATATTTCGAACAGTTGTTGAATATCCCGAATAACATAATAGAAGAAGAGGAGCAATGGGAACGACATGTGGCGTTGGAAGAACGGGGAGAGTGGCAGATTGTACCTGAGGAGGTGAAACAAGCGATGAGAAAGATGAAAAACGGTAAGCATCAGGCACTAGGATATGCGCCTGTAGAGATATTGAGAGGAGTGGTGAGTGGGTGTTTTGTGGATGACGGAAGTAATGAACTAAGTGCATGTGAACGAAGGAAAAACACGGAAGGATTGGAATAAATTTCGTATTGTGTCCTAATAACAAGGAAAGGTGAATAAAACCGACTGCTAAAAAATTACAGGGCGAAGTTCTCCAATGCCACATATTGCAAAGGTATATGAACGAATATTGGAGCGAAGATTGAGGGACACAGGCTCGAAAAATAAACTGGGAAGAATGGCAGCATGTTTCGACCGGAAGATGACAATGGATTTGATTTTGCCAACTGAAGATGATGTGATGAAAAAGAGCATTATGAATTTAACCGGAAAGCATATTGGGCCTTTATCGATTTATAAAAAGGCGTTCTACCGCGCTTGTGCCGAAGAAATCTTGAGGAGATCTGAGGAAAACGAGTAGGGGGTGCCGTACTAAGCTGATAAAGAGCTATAAAAAGCGTGGTATGCTACAGCTGATTGCAAGGTGAAAACACAGATGGATGATAGCAGCTGTTTGAAAACAACAGTGTAAAACAAGAAGTGTACTTTCCCCAATTTTGTTCATAACGTTTATGGACTATTGTGGCAAGGTGGTACAGGAAAGAGTGGGTGAAGATCTTTGGATGGATTCTGGAGTTGATCTCGAGTCAATGAGTCTGCAGAGCTTATAGTGGCATGGGAGAGTGCTATTGAAGAAGGAATGAAAAATCAAATAGGGAAAGACGGAGTTATGATGTGATAGGAGCAGGAAGAGTGAAAAACCCTATATATGGAAATTAACGAATGAAACAGTTTGATTTATTAAGATCGTGTTAGACGCTTAACAATGGGATATGCTTCAGGAGGTTAACAAGAATTAGAAGTTTTAATGGACATTGCGTCGTTGTACCTGTTGCTCAAGGGACCGAAATATACAGAGGAAAGTCAAAACAATAATATATACCAGCCATTATGAGGCCAATATTAGCATATGGACATGAGGCTTGGACACTAAATACAAAAGCTAAAAAGTTAAAGTACAGCAGGCGAATGAAAGAATTAAGATTGATATTGGGTGACAAAAGTGGAAAGGAGAGAATGATGATGAGGGCCTAGCTGGAGTGGAGAGTACATTGGAATTGGTGAGAAAAGGACAGTTGGGATGTCCGGACTGTGAGTGAGGATGGAAAGAAAATAGGCTCGAAAAAGGTATTATAAGAGGCACCGGAGGAAGGAGAGGAGTGGGAAGCCAAGGGTTGATGGTAGAAGATGGTGTGAAAGAGGAGCGCTTGAAGGAGGTGGGATGACTATGGAAGGAGGTGGAGCGAGGAACGATTTACGTTGATCGACGGCAGATGAGAAGGTTCCAGGGCAGCAGCTGACAGTCGTGCTACACCTACAGAAGATGGTGATAAAGCAAAAGTGAGAATATATATTATATATATATATATATATAATATATATATATATATATATATATTTATACTGAGATAGAGAAAAAAAATTATATTTATAAAATTAAATATATATATAAATATGCCTTATTTTAAACTGTCCAGATTATAATGATTCAACTTTAGATTTTATATTATAAAAATAATACTATAATATATCTCTAATCCAGATAAGCAATAAATATATATAAATATCAAGGTTATATATAGTATATATATATATATATATATATATATATATATATGATATTTCGATGGTCATCGAGTAAAGAACGCGGCAAAACTAGAAGGGAAGTGAAAAAGAGAAACATCAGAAGGAAGACTGGAGAAGAATATGAAAAATCTTAGTGTTTATGGAAAGTAGGATAAAAGTTCTAAGAAGGCAACAACATTTGCTTTGAAAATTCTGTTTTCAGAAGAGAAGTTAAGTTTGAAGTTTAAGTTTGAAGATTTAATAACTAGTAAAAAATATCTATTAATGATTCGAAATTTCAAAATTTTTAAAATTTAATTAATATTTAAATAATATCGTTTAAAATATGAGATGGAGGAGCAACAATATTTTCGGCAACATTTCTTTTAATTATTATTTTTAATGAGATATTAAAACAAAGAAAAAAAAATTTGAAACTTTAAATTCTAGAAATGTTAAATTTGCGTTACTTTAAGGATTCTCGAAGTCGTCGCTCGAGTCATATGAAGATTTCTCTTCGTCTGATAGCAAGGGGCTGAAAACCCTCTTCTATCATAATTTTATTTTCATGAATGGTGTTGATAAGCTTAAACCCTTATCAATCACCAACGCCACCCTGCACCTGTGCGGGATATGGTGATTTGTATAAATAAATAAATAAATAAAAATATATATAATTATTATTATTATATAATATAATATATATATAATATATATTATATATATATATATATATATATATATATATAATATATAT
>JABUQX010053369.1:15000-25000 GCA_015478945.1 Trachelipus rathkii
CAGAGGAGTAGGAGTTGACAAATGCACCGGTGCTGGCTCCGGTGAGGTGCCGAGTTATTAAATATTTGGTAATGATACAATTATTGATGTCTTATAATATAATGTTATTGGGTTCGGTAGATTTACGAAAAATAAGATGGTTTCAGAACCGATTCAAAGAAATAAAAAATAAATAAATAAATAAATAAATAATAGAAATAAATTTTATTCTTTTTTTTATGTTTATAACTTACAAATTTACGTTTTACATACTAACAGCAGTAAAATAACTAAATCAAACCAGATCCCACCAGCCAAATCCAAGCATCCCTCCACCATCGTGATCTATATCTATTGATAAGTCACATTTGTGAGGCTATCTATTTTTGGAACTAAAACATAACATAAAATTCAATTCTTTATACAAAATCAACCAATATATGCCTTATCGTAACAGTTTTTCACAAATAAAAGCTTACTTAACACTCATTTCTGAACTATGAATATCACATAGCACATCAAACAGGAATAAATGTTAGACATTAACGCACACTTTCCAGCACTTAACACAAGAGTAAAGTAACTAAGTATAGCATACAAAGACGTTACCTACTTACACTTGCTTAACATAATCGTTGTTGATTTTACGATTAAGACTGTCAATATTAAAAAAATTTTACATAACCGTGTGTAATTATTTCATACAGACCAGATGAAATATATCTAAGCTAACAAGTTTCATATTATAAAGTCAACTAACATTACCGAACGAAGAAGTATAATGTACAAAGGCAAAACCAGCACGCTTAAGCAAGAATAACTGCTAACTCATTAACAAAGCATTCACATACAACTACAGCCACGTGAAGTGCGCGATATACTTGAAATCAGCCATTATCCTCGTGTAGAGAATACTAGAGTAATTCAGCTCCATGGAAGAAGTTTTCGTATCAATAACGCTTCACCCTTCATCAATAGTCACAAAATACACAATGAACCAAGTAGATTCTTGAAACAGCATTCGAAATGCTTGCTATAAGAGTTATTGGCATGCATATGATGTCACCCCTCATCGGATCCTATCATAGTCTAGAAACAATCTTGTAATAGACTATGAAAGGATACGTAGGAAGGTGAATCAATTCACTTTTGACGATGATCAGTCACCTGACTGGAAATACTATGTAAAGGTCCTCGTAAAGAGGACATTCGTAGGAGCAGAATGAGAGGTCATCATTACCAACACAGCGAAAAATGTCGTACTGACGAAATTTGGATGTATAAACAGCTCTAAAAGGTAACGAGATTCTTTCTTTCAACCAATCAGAAGAAAGTAAACCAAGAATACAATGCACGAACGAACCATATCAGTTCAAAGGGGTATATATTCTCGCAACAACAACAAACAAAACAACAACAACAACAACAACAACAACAGCAACAAACAATAACAGTCCAAAAATAAGTATTATATACCAACCAAACGACATATATGCCTAACGTAACATTTGTTTCCACATAATAAAGCTAACAGGAGCGATTACCAGAACTAAAATATAATTACCAATAACAAAATCTAACCACCTTACCGCTTAGAAATAAACAAACTAACATTAACAAAGTTCCATACTTAACAGCAGTTAAAAGTACCTAGCATAGCATACAAAACGTAACCTATTCACCACATTTTTTTCAAGCATTATCTCTAACATAATCGATGTTTAATTTACGAATTAACCAAATGATTTACGTAGCATATTACGAGTATTATTCGGATTAAACAAGCACAAAATTGAGTTCTTTATATACTAACAATCGAATATATGCTAACATAAACAACGGTTGCACTATTAATATAGCTAAAAACATAAGCATCACATGAACCAGGGAAATTGTAAGTGTACAAAGGTAAAACCTAACGACATCTTAAGTCCAATTAAAACTGTTAACGATTAACAAAGTTCCGACACTTTTAATACCAGTTAAAGATAACTAACTTTACCCATAAAAACGTAACCCTGTTCATACTTTTTTCCAAGAATATCTCTAACAATTAACGTTTCCTACAATTGACACAGTAACATTTATCAAAAAAATGTATCATACTTGTACGATTATCATACAGACCAACGAATATATGCAAACCTACCAAAGTTTTTTTTACATTGACACAGTAATATTAACAAAAATTTATATCATAACCTTACCATCAAATAACATATATCTCTTTTAGCAGACTTCCGTCCCCCTTTCGAGAAAATAATCAAGTCCTAAACATGAAAAAAATATTTTTATTGCTATAGTCCCTTTTGCATAAAGTGATGCAATACTTATATATAAATTTGACTCTTGGCAGGAACACAAGCAATGAAGCAGTCGCCATTCGGTTTAAGATAAATATAAATTGACTCATCGTTGGCAATAACAAAGACTCCTCTGAAGATATCAAAGCAACAAGCGTAGAGACTGCGGGGAGAGTATCATACGTACAGCACTGCGAAAAACATATCCTACTGAAGAAAAATAGTGCTATAAACATCCTTAAATGTAATGAGATTCTTCCTTTCAACCAATCAGAAAAAAGTAAATCAATAGAATTACGACGTACGAAATGAAGCCAATATCCAGTGCGAAAAGGGTATATATCTCATTAGACAAAAGCAAAAACAACGAAACAATAACATAGTACAAAGATAAGCTTCTATATATATACAAACCAAAATCGAATACTATGTAGACATCAACAAGGCTTTTTCACGACTTAATAAAGCATAACCATAACATTCATGTGGACTAAGAAAATAATGTACATCGACGAATCTATCACGAATACAACTACAATTAACAAAGTTCCATACTTACACAGCAGATAAAAGTAAACCAACCACAGCGTACAAAAACCCCGTAAACCTATTCACATTTTTTCAAGCAATATCTCTAACATATCAATGTTAATTTTACATTAACAACTGAGTTTAACGTAGCATTTAGAGTTATCATTTCGAAACAGAGCCATAGCGCAAAATGACGTTCTTTATATACTAACCAGTGAATATATGCAAAACAAGGTTTTCATATTAATATAGCTAACATAACATTCATCATAACTAAGAAAATATGATACAACGACAAAATCTAATACACAACTTAGCAACGAATAAAAGTGTTAACATTAGCAAAGCTCCACACTTAACACCTGTAAAGTAAACTAACATAGCATACACAAACGTAACCTATTTCAACACTTTTATCCAAGCTCTATCTCTGAAACACTATTAACGTTAATTTACATTTGAATCATAGTAAAATATTTGAAACAAGGATGTTATCATAAATTTGTCCGAATTTATCATACAGACCAACCGTAATAATTGTAAAAACAAAATCAAAATCTTTATCCAACATAACCACAAAAATTTAAGTTCATTTATATAACAAAGCATATGAAATATGCTTAACTCAAAACAAAGTCTTTAGCAGATCAATAAAGCTAACATATCTTAACCGCAACTAAGAATATATAAATGATTAGTTGACTACTAAAGCGCAAACCTTACTATTACCTCGCGTCGATAGACGATAATCAGCTAACATCCTGAAAATTTCGGCTACACTTATCAAAAGTAAAATGTATTCAATAGGTCATACATTACTCATATGTTCCCACTATTTCTCGCATATCAGCAACAGGTAAAGACCTGTCATTCATCTAACGAAAATTCTCCAACAAAGACCAAATACTATCAAAGATAGCAACACTGAACACGAATTTAACAGCCATCTTCATCAAAGTGTCACTCGTTTTGAGGTACTAACAATGTCAATGACCTATGAATAACACATAAGACTTAAGCAAAATTTCTAGGGCAAACCTAACATTTCCCAACAAAAAAACTAAACCTAGGCTCACGTTTCTAACACATCATCGTTAGTTAACACAGTAATCATCTTACCAAAAGATCAATCATTTCTCTAGCAAATCAGTGTTATTTTCACATTGTGATAGTAATATTTAACATAACTACCTAACTTACGAATTAAACAGTTTTCATTTAATCAAAAGATATCTTAAAGTAACACATAAACCTTCCGAGAGAAAACACCCCATGGGATGCTGCTCCTTGTAACACCTAACGCTTTCATGAGGTAACATGAAATATTTTTATCCTTACCCTATTTTAGACCCCGCCCCCCCCCTTTCAGAAAATATCATTTCAAAACTGTTAGATTAAGCAACAGCGCACATACAGAGGTGATTTGATAGCACTGTAAGCACTGTAAAGCACTACTTGGAGATCACCCCAGGAGAGCACGGGTAAGACCCATACTCGGGGGGGTACCCTGAAGGGAGTTGTGTAAGCGTAAGGCACCAGCCCCTTTGGGCTGAGCCCTTATGTAACAGGTAAAGACGTATTATTTAACAAAATCCCTTAACAAATTGACCAATCTATCAAAGATACCAGGGCATCTCGAACTATGAAGTTGACACCGTATCTTCAATTCAAAGTGTCCGCACGTCTCTAGCTATAGCATCATTTAAACTATGAATAAACGTAGACATTTAAGAAAAATTCTCGGGCCAAACCCTGACATACTCAACAAAAACTTAAACCTAGGTCACGTTCTCAACACATCATTCAGGTAACACATTTCAATATCTTACAGAAAAATCATCATTTCTCTACCCAATCAGTGTTAATTTCACCCTGGCATAATAATATTTAACATAACGTACCTAACTTACGAATAACCAGTTTTCATTAACCGAGTATCTAAAGCAACACACCACCTCCGAGAGAAAACCCAGGGGGGATGCGCCCTTGAAAGGGTGTGAAGTCCCATAGGGGGATCACCCCGAAGTGGTGTAAGCGGGCTTTGGGCCTCAGCCCGAAGGGCTTAGGCCTTACCCCTCCTTCGGAGGGGTAATGCCCGCTTACCACCCTTCGGGGTGATCCCCCTCTCAAGATTCACACACACCCTTTCAAGGGGCGCACCCCCCTGGGTTTTCTCTCGGGAGGTGGTGTGTTGCTTTAGATACTCCTTGTTAATGAAACCTGTTTATTCGTAAAGTTAGTACGTTTATGTTAAAATATACTATACAGGGTGAAATTAACACTGATTTGGTAAGAGAAATGAGATTTGTAAGATAATTAATGGTGTACCTGACGATGATGTGCTTAGAAACAGTGAGCCTAGGTTGAGTTTTGGTGCAGTAATGTTCAGGTTGCCGAGAATTTTGCTAATGTCTACGTGTTATTCATAGTTCAAATGATGCTATACTAGAGACGTGTGAACTTTGATGAAAGTAGTGTCAATTCATAGTTCGAGATGCTATTGGTATCTTTGATAGATTGCGGTCACTTTGTTAAGGGATTTTGGTAGAAATACGTCTTTACCTGTTACATAAAGGCTCTTTGCCCTTACCGCTTACACCCCCTTCAGGGTACACCCCCGAAATGGGTCTTCGTGCATCTCTCTGGGGTGAGCTCCAAGTAGTGCTACAGTGCTTACAGTGCTAATAATCAAATCGCCTCTGTATGATGCGCTGTTGCCTAATCTAACAGTTTTGAAATGATATTTTCTGAAAGGGGGGGGGGCGGGGTCTAAAAATAGGGTAGGGATAAAAATATTTCATGTTACCTCATGAAGGCATTAGGTTACAAGGAGCACATCCCCATGGGTTTTCTCTCGAAGTTATGTGTCTGCTTTAGATACTCGTTGATTAATGAAAAACGTTTATTCGTTAAGTTAGGACGTTATGTTAAATATTACTATGACAATGTTGAAATAACACTGATTTGTTAGAGAAAATGATGAGTTTTGTGAAGATATTACTGTGTTAACTGACGAGTGATGTGTTAGAAACGTGAGCCTAGGTAAGTTTTGTTGTTGGGTAATGTAGGTTTGCCTAGGATTTTGCTAGACGTCTATGTTTATTCATTAGGTCAATTGATGTTTATACTCAAAAACGAGTGACACTTTGAGAAGATGGTGTTAATTCGTAGGTCCAAATGTTGGTATCTTTGATAGATTGTCACTTTTTGTGAGGGATTTTGTTACCTGTTGTTAGATGATGCGGTTTTACCTGTTGCTGATATGCGAGAAAAAGTCGGGAAAATATCGAGTATTGTATGACCTATTATGCTACTTTACCTTTTGATAAGTAGGGAATTTTCAGATGTTAGCTGATTATTCATACGCGAGTTTGTGTTAAGTTTGCCTTTGTACATTATATCTTTAGGTTGCGGTTTAAGATATGTGGTAGCATTTATTGTGCTAAAGCTTTGTTGTTAAGCATATATTCAATGGTTAGTATATAAAGAAAACTTATTTTTGTGTTATGTTGATTAAAACTTTGTTATGTTTACATTATTCGTTGGTTTGTATGATAATTGATCAAGATTATGATAAATCCTTGTGTTAAATATTACTGTGTCAAAGTAAAATTAACGTTAATATGTTAGAGATGATGCTTTGGAAAAAGTGGAATTTAGGTTTACTTTTTTTGTATGCAATGCTTATTTACTTTACAGGGTAAGTGTGGAGCTTTGCTAATGTTAACACTTTATTCGTGCTTAAATTGTGTTAGTTTGTGGTTGTTGTACATTATTTTTTTAGTTCATATGATGCTATGTTAGCTATATTAATATTAGAAAAAAACCTTGTTATGTTAGCATATATTCGGTGGTTGAGTATATAAAGAACTCATTTTGCGCTATGTTTATCCGAAATGATACTCGTTATGTGACCTACGTAAATCAGTTGTTAATGTAAAATAACATTGATACTGTTAGTAAGAGTATGCTTGAAAAAGTGTGATTAGGTTACGTTTTGTACGCTGTGTTTGGTACTTTACTGTTGTTAAGTATGAACTTTGTTAATGTTAGTTGTTTTTTCTAGCGTAAGGTGTGTTAGAGTGTACATTACTTTTTCTTTAGTCCCACATGATGTTATGTTAGCTTTATTAATGTGAAAACCTTTGTTACGTTAGCATATATTCGTTGGTTTGTATATAAAGAACTTATCTTTGTACTTATTGTATTGTTGTTGTTGTTGTTGTTGTTGTCTAATGAGAATATATATACCCCTTTTGAACTGATATGGTTCATTCGTACGTCGTTTTCTTTACTTGTTTACCTTTCTTCTGATTGGTTGAAAAAAAGAATTCTCATTTGCATTTAAGGGATGGTTTTAGTACACTATTTTCTTCAGTAGGATAGTTTTCGCAGTGCTGATACGGAGACATCTCCCCGCATCTCTACGCTTGTTTTTGATATCTTCACGAGGAGTTTCGTTTTTCCCAACGATGTGTCATTTATATTAATCGTAAACCGAATGGCGACTGCCACATTGCTTGTATTCCTGCCAGAAGGTTACCAAATATAATAAGTATTGCCATCACTTTATGCAAATGGTATATAGCATTAAAAATCAATTTTCATGTTTCGCGTTTGATATTTTCTGAAAGGGGGGAACGGAGTCTAAAAAGAGATAATGGTTATTTGGTTAAGTTATGAAAATTTTTGTTGTAAATATTACTGATGATAATGTAAACACTTTGGTAGGTTTGCATATATTCGTTGGTTGTATGATAATCGGTCAGGGTTATGATACATTTTTTGATAAATGTTTACTGTGTTCAATGTGAAGATTAACGTTAATAGTGTTAGAGATATTGCTTGGAAAAAAAAGTATTGAACAGTTACGTTTTGTAATGTAAAGTTAGTTAACTTTACTGGTATAAGATGTGGAACTTTTTAATGTAACAGTTATTAGGACGTTAAGATGTGTTAGGTTTTACCTTTGTACATTATTTCCTGGTTCATTGATGCTATAGTTAGACTATATTAATATGAAAACCTTGATTATGTAGCATTATATTTCGAGGGTTTAGATATAAAAACTCTATTTGTTGCTATGTTATCCGAAATGTACTCTGAAAATGCTACGTAAATCATTTGTTAATGTAAAATAACATCGATATGTTAGAGATATGCTGAAAAGTGTGAATAGTTACGTTTTGTATGTATGCTATGCTAGGTACTTTACTGCTGTTAAGTTACTGAGAACTGTTGTAATGTTAGTTGTTAGTTGTCAGCGTAAAGGTGTGTTAGATTTTGTTGTTGTACATTATATTTAGTTCTGGTAATGGCATGTTAGCTTTATTAATGTGGGAAAAGCAATGTTACGTTAGCATATATTCGTTGGTTGGATATAAAAGAACTTATTTTTGGACTGTTATTTGTTGTTGTTGTTGTGTGTTGTTGTTGTTGTTGTTGTTGTTGTTGTTGTTGTTGTTGTTGTTGTTGTTGTTGTTGTCTAACGAGAATATATACCCCTTTTGAACTGATATGGTTCGTTTGTGCACGTTTTATTCTTGTTTACTTTCTTCTGATTGGTTGAAAGAAAGAATCTCGTTACCTTTTAGAACTGTTTATACATCCAAATTTCGTCAGTAAGACATTTTCGCTGTGCTGGTATGATGACCTCTCATTCTGCTCCTACGAATGTCCTCTTTACGAGGACCTTTACATAGTATTTCCAGTCAGGTGACTGATCATCGTCAAAAGTGAAATTGATTCCAACCTTCATACGTATCCTATCATAGTCTATTACAAGACTTAGACTATGATAGGATTCGTATGAGGGTGAATATAGCATCAATGACTTCCATTAGCAAGCATTTCGAATGATGTTTCAAATCTCTTGGTTCATGAAGAAGTTTTCATTCAAAAACCTATATTGAACGTAAAGGTTTATTGATGAAAACTCTACTTCACATTTCAAGTTTCGTCTACGAGGATATGCATTAAATGGATTAGTGCTGTAGGTTGTATGTGAAATCTTTGTTTAATGTTAGCCGTTTTATTTTGCTTTAAGATGGCCTGGTTTGCTTCGTGTTACATTATATGCTAGTTCTGATTATATGTTATGTGACTTTATTAATATGAAAACTTGTTACTTTAGGAGTATACTCAATGGCTGTATGGATAAATTTTACAACGGGTATGGTAAATTTTTGTTAACATATTACCATGTTAATGTAAAATTAACATTTGTATGTTAGAGACATGCTTGATAAAGTGTGAATAAGTTACGTTTTTGGATGTTAAGTTAGTTACTTTACTGGTGTAAGTGTGCCTTTGTTTTAAGGTTAACCATTTATTCTTGTTTAAGATGGGCTAGTTTCTCGTTGTGGTTATATCATAGTTCAGATGATCAACTAAGTAAAGCTTTTATATAATGCTAAAACTTTGTTACGTCTGCATATATTGGCTGATGCTTGTATAAAGAACTTGATTTTATGTTATGTTTATTTCAAAAATGATACTCAAATGGACCTTTAATCAATAGATCAATAATAGATCATGGAGAGGGAGGTTGGATGCTGGTTGGATGGTGGTTGATTTAGTGATTTACTGCTTAGGGTATGTAAAAATCGTAAATTTGTAATGTATATAAACATAGAAAGAATAAGAAAATTTATATTAATATTTATTTATTATTTATTTTTTATTTTCTTGATGGTTCTGAAAACCATTTTTTTTCGAAATCTACAGACCCAATAACATATAATTAAAGACATCTGATATTGTATCATTACACAAATATTTAAGAACTCGGCACCGCACCGGAGCCAGCCCCGTGCAATTGTCAACTCCTACTCCTCTGGGTCAGCTGCCTTTTCATTCTTTCCTTCTTTATTCATCTTTCATCCTCTCTTTCTTCCTACTTCGGTCTCGTTCTTGCACTCGGTGCTCTTTTTCAGTCAGACCCCCTCAAATGGGGTCCTAGATCACCCCATACGGACCTTAAACCATCATATTCGAGTTCTACGACCTCATAAACATATAAGGACCCCAATATTGTTGTTATACGAAAGATTGTTTATTAACTCGGCACCGCAGTGGCTCCAGCACGGTGCCGGAGCCAACTCATCAGATTCACATACCAAGTAATTCTAGAAATTCAACTCTGAATCCTCTCACCAAATTTCAACCAATTACGAACACTTCGATTT